>CM060882.1:54375000-54677500 GCA_030762935.1 Hymenopus coronatus
ATAGGGAAATCATATTACTGTTGTTTTATATATTTTTTTTAATTTAAATTACATATATATTAATTGTTTATTCTAGCACAGCTACCTAAATGCTATATTCCACCACTTGAACAAAACATACTTGACAACAGCAACCAAAAATTAAATGATACAAACATGATGTATACAATAAAACATATAAGTTGAAAACAAATTAACCTGTTAAAGTTATCAAAGACAGGAATAAAAAATCTGATGTGTTCCATTCACATGACTTTCTCTACATATCTACAGCAAATTATTATTAAAAAGCTTATGCTGCAATTTACTCCATGCTAATCGAGAAAAATTGGCAGAAATATTATTTTTATTTGCTTCCTTGTAAGTGGAAGCAAATAAGGGAGTACCATAGGTTAAAGTGACAGTCAAAAGCTGGCTTCTATGTGACTGAAGTTCCTTTGTTTGTATGGATAGGAGTTGACAAAGTCCTATGTGAGAAAGGTATAAGTTTTTAAAGCTGAAACCAAAAACAACGAATATCTCAAAAACGATGAACTCCACGAAACAAGTGTATATAGCATAAATTGTGTGTTTTAAAGTGCTCTACATTTTTGTGGGGTAAATTTTTATCCAACTCCTACGGTTTATCAGTTATGCAAAATTTCGTAAACTTCATCCAGAATAAAGTAGTCTTTAGAGGCTATATCCAGAAAATTCAAAATATACATTTTATTTGTCAGGTAAATATCTTTAATATATTATATTTTAATCATAATCGTTAGAGCCATTTTTAACAAAATCAAAATTTTCGAAAGAAGTTCCATGTAAAGGGTATTTTGGAGTGGGGGGATTTTTCTCAAAATATTCGTGTCGCACCTCTGAAAGATACTAGACTTAAATACCAAGTTTAATATTTTAGCGACTTTTCGTTTTTGTGTTATCGTGTTTATAGGCACACGGACACACACACACGGACCTTTTTCTCAAAATACTTATTTTGGATACAGGGTACCCTAAAACATATATTTCCGGTGATATTTCGGTATCGAATTTTTGGGTAGAGAGCAATAGTACGTGTTGAGAAGGTAAAAAGACAATAATAACAATGATTGTATATAGATAGAGTCAGACTGAAAAATTCAACGACATAGCTGGGATTTGAATCTCGGATCTCGCGGACTCTAGCCGGTTTGCTTCAACACTGAGCTACCATGCCAACATGCCGGCATAGCATTAAATTTCTCAACTGATTCGCATGTTTCCCGGTAAACCATAAGGTAATCTCAAATTATTATACCCCAATGTTGACTTGCAATGTCGTAAGTTGCGACAGTATTTCAGCACGACGCATATATTACTAGTTTAATCATTAGTTTGTACATATTTAATATAAGAAACATCTGCTCAGTAGAACGCAGAACCGTAGCGTGTAGAAGCTCGCATTGTATTCTTCAAGGCTACGTGCTTTGTTAAAAATAACAAGAATTTTAGAGCATTAGGGACACCCTTGGGAGGAAGAACTGTTCACCCCTTATATTTTTAAAGAGGGCGTTTCGCATTGTAGAGAAAGGTCACGTGGTTACAAATAGAGAAAAATCCCCGACAGTCAGGTGACAACGCAACTTTACGCGCCTTTTTCCAGCCAATCAAAAAGGAGGGCAAGATTCAGACCTTGTAGTATATAAATGATGTGCGTACAAGAAATCAAACTCACAAGGTAGGAAACCGCGTATAAGAAATCAGTCTCACAAGGTAGGAAACCGTGTATAAGAAATCGGACACACATGCAAATCCAGAGTATAAGAAATGTGACGAGACACAGTGTAAGAAAACGCGCGGCGTTCAGTGTAGGAAATCGATGTGTTATAAGTTAATCTGAGGGGCAATTACTATCGCAAATGTTATACGGACCCTGAAACTCAAGATACGGTGACGAGTGTAAAAATATAATAACTCAGTAAGAGTGGAAATAGGACTTAAACAAAATTATGTCATCAAGTTCGCGATCGGTTATGTCGGGAGTCGCTCGCAGGGTTAGTGCCTCAATCCAACCACAGATCATCAATAAAAGAAATCATCAGTGAAATTAAGTGAAATTTCTCTTTTATTCGAGTCTACCAAAAGTGTTACACACCTTTGTCATTCTTTCCACAGAGCAAGAGACAAATCATTGTCTACTAGAACGAGCTTAGCCAGAGCAACAAAGGGAATCTGCAAGGTATGTACTCGCTTAATGTGGAGAATTTCACGAGCATTTATCCTCGACCAACTCCAAGTAGACTCACCTGATAGCGTCATATTGTTGCAACAACGTGATACCAGAAATAAAACTGCAACATGTTAGCATCCTAACGTGGCAACAATAAAACCACGACATATTGGTGCACCAACGTGACGCAGAATAAAACTATGGCAAAGTACTTTGAGTCCCAGGATTCATAGTGAGCCCAACTATTATGGTTAATTAGTGTTGATTTAATTGTTTTTTCACACAAGCCGCGTGAAGGACAGGGGTTGGATAGGTAGACCTAGGACTTAAGGTATGTCATCTGAAAATAATTTGAGAGCACCCTGTGGTTTACCGTGAAACAAGTGAGTCAGTTGAGAAACGTAATGTTCTGCCGTATGCTGCCATGGTACACCAGTGGGCGAGCAACCGGATAGAGATCCGTGATTCAAATCTCGGTTATGGCATCGAATGTTTCAGTCTGACTCTACCTATCCAATCCTGTTCTACACACGGCTTGTGTGAAAAAACAATTAAATCAGCAATAATATGAAGATACACAGTAATAATAAAAACAATAGAAATACTTTTTCTTCTTCCCGAAATGGATTGGGTTAATATTGTCCCGTTTCGAGACTAATATTGTCTCTCCACAACTTCTTGGTCGACCCAGGTCACCCTTTCCAACAGGGTCATAAGATAAAGCTTGCCTTATAAGTATTTCAAAGTGCATTCTAACCACATGCTGGTTCCATCTTCGAGACTATCAATTTTGCCCATTATACTATAATTTGTTCAACTTTAATTCGCTTTTTATCTTGTGCTCCCAAAATCCGTTCCAGTCCCATACTCAAGTACCGATTTTATAAAACAGCAGATGTCGCATTTGCTCCATATTTTAAATAATTACTATAAATCATACTTGATAAATTAATTGGTAAACAAATGGAACGCAGTAAGTTTATTAATGCTCTTAGAGTGGTAATAACAATATATTTCAAGACGAAGGAAGAACTTATTGATCATGTCATGAAGCAGCCCTTATCCAGTCTATTACCCTTATTTGTGTAAGTCCATATTTATACAAGAAAATGTTATTGTGGGATAGTAAATATTTTTCTTCCCTACGTCTATTTTCTTCGGTTTGGTCTTGATGTACATCGAATCTGACAGATCAATTATATACCCCTTTTTACTGTTAGTAGTATTGCTATCATAGTGCTCCTTCTAGTCCTGCAAGCTGAAGTGAGGCCATGAACTTCATGTACTTGATAATAGGATGCTCTTAATTCTTGTGGATTTTTACTTTCTCTATACGTACTATGTACATAGTGCATAGAGAGGGTATTATAATGCACCCAAAAATTCGATACCGAGATTTCACCGGAAATACATATTTTGGGTCCCCCTGAATCAAAAAAAAAAAAAAAAGAGGTCCATGCGTGTGCATGTGTGCGTGTCTGTGTGTGTCTGTGGACAGCATAGCTCAAAAACGAAAAGACTGTTAAATGAGAAAGTAGTATTCCCAAACGTAAGGGAGTTTTACTTCGATAGCTATCAGAACGGCGAACTAAAAATAAAGTGTAAAATCTGTTTAATGAATACGAGTGCAGTTGCGTTACAAAGGAAATGTATTCTACCCACAACTGATGCTGCCATAAATCCATCTCCACTTGCCAGAAAAGGGAAGTTTCTATCCTTGTCCTTAAAAACGACAACAACCCTGATTTTGAGGAAGTGACAGCCACTTGTTGATACACATGTATTTCAATTGCCAAAGTTCCGAATCCACGTGTTTCATAAAAAGAGAAATCACAGTAGAAATAAATGGTGACGCTCAGCGGTTACAATTCTGGAGAAAAGTCTGAAAAGGCAGGGTTTGTGTTGTAAGAACGATTATAAGTGTTCCTCAAAGGAGGCGGCCGAGCTTCAACGCATTAACTAGACAGACTCTAAGACTGTAATAGTGAAATAGTGATAGCTTGGCTACGAGAGAAAAACTTGCGGATTACAGAAATTATCTTCACACTTATCATTACAATAAGAGAGCTAAATAGAGGAGAGATCTTTTAAAATAGTATTTCCTTATTGTGTGTGTATAAAATACAGCCCGAGAAGAAGTATTTAAGTTGTTTTTTTATTCTCCTGAAATCAAGTTAGCACACCTGAACTTGTAGCCGCAAAGGAACCAAAGAGCAGCGAAACCACTTCAGCCCCACCTGACGCAGCGCCGACTTACTGCCGCAAACCAGAGACAAGATTATTATGCAAATCGAGGCAGTAAACACACTCCACCAGTAATTAATATTCAATGATAAATAAACGTATGTACTCGTATGCAAATGATTATTAAGAACGAAAAAGGAAGAATAATACTCTATAACAAGAAATGCAATACTTAATGTGTATGTTCAATAATAATATGAAATGGAAAATGGAGAACAAACTTAGAACGGTTACGCATGGTGGATTTTATGTATATTTGAAAGCGCTCAAAACCTACATATTAGAAGAACATAATAATTCATATACCTAATTGATCCTTGGATTATATTGCATTGTTCCAAAAATGTTATTCTCTACAACTGATGAAAATTACTATCAGGCTGTATTTTGTATCTTGATAACTGAACCAGGAGATTATTATGAAAAGATGCGGATTTATACTTAGTCTTAGTGAATCTGCAATGGTGAATTTGCTTCCATCGTATAATTTTAGACCTTGAAGCAGCTCAGATATTGCAATTTAAAATGTGAACTACCAAGTCGTAAGCATTAGCTTGCGAGAAAGATTATAGGCAAGTTAATAATTATTACTGCCTTTTATAAAGGCACTCGGATAAAAATGGAGGGCAGTCCACAAACTTTATTATAAAGCGAACTGCCACCCTTGAAATGAAAACAATAAATAGGGTCGATTACTCAGGTCAATTCATACCATGTTAGAGCTCGTGAGGCAGGACAAAGCAAAACCGTAAGCTGCGCAGTGGCAGCTCTTTACCTAAAGGACTGATAGTGGAAATTATAAAGTTTCTGACCACGAAGGAGTGAAGTACGCTAGCGCTAGTTTTAGTGTGCTGTCTTTTAGCATTTATGCAAATAAACCATAGCAGGTTATTGTTAACTTAGAAGAAGACAGTGTTGCCAACTATATCAATAGCGATGCCTGCTTATGAGGAAGATATTGCTGCAATTAATGAGATTGAGGAGTTTTAAAAACATGTGGCGAGTACAGTAATAGTGCTCATAGGTTCTAACTCATTGTGTAATAAAGTGCATAGCATATTCTACTTTCTTTAGCTCGTATGTAAAATGTGCAAAAGATACAAAGGTATTGTATTCCACTAAAATTCGATACCGAGATTTCACCTGAAATGCATATTTAAAACAGTTCCAGGTGTCTGCGTGTGAAATCCATTAAATACCAAAGACGAGAAATAGTAAAGGGTCAGAATAATAAATACATAAGATGTGTATTCCAATATTCTTTATTAATTCTAATAAGTTATATATACGAGGTACGTCCTGAAAGTAAGTTCCGTTCCAATTTATCTCCGCTGCAGCGCTACGATCGCAGTTCCGCTCATGCGCGGTAGACGCCCTGTATCAAGGAGAAGAAACGTGCGCCATTTTGAGATCGCTGACAGCCACATACGCTTTGTTCTGCTTGTTTACAATGTCAGTGTTGATTGAAAGTCCCGCCGCTTATGAAATCAGATCTGTGATTCATTTTCTGAATGCTAGGAAAGTGAAACCAATTGAAATTTATCGGCAAATTTGCGAAGTTTACGGACAAAATGCGATGAATGACTCAATGGTGAGAAGATGGGTCCGACAGTTCAATGAAAGACGTAGTGAAGTGCACGATGAAGAACGAAGTGGGCGTTCATCTTTGGTCACAGAAGAACTGGTTCACGCGATTGATGACAAGATCCAGGAAAACAGCAAGTTTACAATTAGTGACCTCACTATGGAATTTCCCCAAAGCTCACGATCACTAATTTATGAAATTGTTACCGAAAAACTGAAATTTCGTAAACTTTGCTCATGTTGGGTACCAAAGATTCTTACTGAGCAACACAAAACAAAGCGGATGGGTAGTGCACTTCAGTTTTTAACCCGTTATGATGAAGACGGCGAAGAATTTCTGACACAGATACTCACAGGAGATGCGATTTGGGTTTCTTACGACACCCCTGAAAGTAAGCGGCAATCAATGGAATGGAGGCACACTTCATCCCCAGCAAAGGTTAAGCCGAAACAAATTTTGACACCTCGAAAAATGATGTGCAGAGTGTTCTGGGACTGGAAAGGCATCTCACTCATTGATTTCTTACCGCGTGGTCAAACAATCAAAGCAGATGTTTATTGCGAGATACTTAGGAAATTGCGCCGCGCAATACAGAATAAGCGCCGAGGATTGCTGTCAAAAGGTGTTGTTTTTCTTCACGACAACGCACGACCACACACTGCAAATGTGACGAAAATCCTCCTACAGGGATTTGGCTGGGATGTGTTTGACCATCCTCCGTACAGCCCTGACCTCGCTCCTAGCGACTTTCATCTGTTCTTACATCTCAAGTCTTTCCTTGGCGGTCAACACTTCAACAATGACGAAGAGCTGAAAGAAAATGTTTCCAACTTTTTGAAGACACAGGCGGCAAACTTCTATGAAGAAGGTATACAAAAACTTGTGCCACGCTATGACACATGCCTGCAAAATTTCGGCAGTTATGTGAAAAAATAGTTTAAGAGTTGTAGAATTTTGTGCAATAAATAACTATTCTGTATCTGTACACAATTTAATTTTATTACCAAACGGAACTTATTTTCTGGACGTACCTCGGATGTATATTAAACACTTATTATATACTTTACAGTATATTTTTATACTCATAGACTCCATTTTTTTGTATTTAAGTTCAGCATCCTCCAAAGATACGACACGAACAATTTTAGGACAATCCCTCAATTCCAAAATGACCTTTAGATGGAACATTTTGCAAAAATTTAGATTTTCTAAACCATTGATCTATTATGCTTAAAATGACATATATTAAAAAAACATTTACATGCAAAATATATGTAAATCCTAAATTTCTTGCGAATAGTCCCCCAAGCCCTCTTCATTCATAATGACTTTTCCATAATTGGTAAACCGTAAGAGATAGATACAAGCTTATCTACTCGAAGAAAAATGTAGATCTTGTTCAAACATACAATTTATGACATGTTTAAGTTGTTTATTTTTGTTTTTTAGCAAACCATTTCCGAGGTATTTCTATTTACTGGTCTCATGGGAAAATATTCGAATTTCAATCTCAATTGCATAGCGACAGCTTTTAATAGATGAGACTTTCGGTTTAGCGTAGTGTATTCCCTTATTTCTCTTCTACTTATAAGGAATAAAGTAATAATACCCTTGATTACCATGATTCAGACTAAAGAATAATATTTTGTAAGAATATTTTGTTAGCAGAACAGACAGACTGGGCCACATCATATTTTTTAAGAATTTCGCTCAATTTTCACTATAGTGTACCCTTAACGGTATAGAATGTTATTAAAGCAATAAAGCTCGAAACTAGTTACTTATTTAGCAGAAACATCGCTAGTTTGGTTAACAGCAGGTAGCGCCGTGTGTTTTGACTTACAGGGGAATACTTTATGTGGGCGTCTCACCTTAACTGCCACGTGGAACGGCGGTTAAAAGCAGGAGCGTCGCGACGCTCCTCGCAAAATATATGTATGTCGCCGTTGTTTGAAAATGTCCCTTAGGAAAACGCTCGTAAAGTAAGTTTACATGTTAGAAGTGGAACGGAGGAATTACGGGATAAGTTATTCTGAGCTCGCACTGGATGCGCAGGGACGTCGGGATACAAAAATCCCACTCGCAAGACTGCTGGATTATGCTAATTATGAGAAATATATCCACGTCATGATGACTCTTTGAGAAACAGATAAGCATTTATCTTCAGAAAGGAGAAATCATTTAGACCTCTAAAATCCTATTAATTTTTTACTCTTCTAATGGAAGTCATCCTTTGTGGTGTAATGGTTACCATGCCAGTCTCTAAGTTACCATAGTCCTGCTTTGAAATCCGTAGGGGGTTATACCGGGTGGAAGTGAACTTATTACATTCCTTCTAATATGTGTTTCATATAAGCATTACCAACAAAAATTCGATTGGTATTTTGTTCTTTGATCAACCGATTTCGAAAAACTAAATGGGTTTTGTTCCAAATGGGATTGCGTAATGCCACAGGAATGTACTAAAATAATAGTTTGTTACTTATAAGATGCATACAGCAATGTATTTCTGACATTAGTTTTGGTAGTATATGGGACATCACAAAGAGTTTCGAAATAGTTAATAATTTAAAAATATTAAAGGAATATTCTGAGCAGCTTTTTCGACGTGAAGTGGTTCGGCAATGTTGCGGCTTCTGGATATAAACACGTCGGTCACTTGCAAACACGACGCATGGTGGTGCAATGTTTCGAGAATTCTGATTGGCCTACAGTGGTATGGTAGCGTGTTTGTTTATGTACCGACTAGTGCAAGTGACACCCACAAAACCTGCAGCGTTGCGAGCTTGTGTGTCTCTTGTTTTCGAAAAATCTAAATTATTTCTGCAAGAAATGGGTAGAGACAAAAACCTAAGATTCAAAATGTTTTTCAAATACCGAGACCTATCACTGGTTTAAATTAATGAAATGACTTCTTCCACCCGATATAGTGTTCTCTCTACTGTAGCACAGTCCAGTTTCTAGTCTTGGCCTCATCTAACGAAAAACAAATGAAATGGCGTTTGATTTATGGATGCTCTTTAACTTATGTAGTTCTCAGCGTCCTATTCAATACTGGGCGTGAAAGACCGCTTAAATTTGCTCAGAGGCATCTTGCCTCTTGAGGTTCTTTTACGTGCTATAAATGTACAACACAGGACTAGCGATTTTATTTACCTTTCAAAGAAAGGATTTTTGCGCCCGAAATAAATCCATCGTCCTCCGTCGGGTTTGAACTCACGACCTTGGGTATATGAGGTTAGCATGGTAACCATTATACCACGGAAGTTGACAACCTCCTCTTAACAGTTTTTCATCAATTGCATTTCTTGTTCGTGAGTTTGCCACTGTGCTAACATGGTGACCGTGGATCAACTCGTCGTCCATAGTGTATGTCATTCTGGGTGTCAAATTTGTAAGGGGAAGTTGTATTGTGATTATTATTGTTATTTTTGTTGTAAACTTCACAATATGAATTTCAAAATATTTATATAGAATGAAGTGATATAACTAGACAGACAAATAAGAGTAACGTAATAATAAAACATTGGGAAAAACGAATGATATAAAAAATTAAATAAATAAGAAAGAAAAGCAACGCAAATAAACACAGACAGTTTAAGAAAAGAAACAAAGTAATAAATAGAATACAATCACAATGAAAACAGAATCAAATCTACTTAAACAATGTTAGGTATTTTAAAAAAGAAATAAAATCGTTTGAAACACGAAAGATCGGGAGTCCAGAAAGAAGGAAAAGGTAGCAAAGCTAGTGAACAAAAGGAGCTGTTATGCTGAAACTCAGCTATGAACAATGAAGGGAAAAACCCCAAACAAAATTCACGCTCCACCACACACAGAAAGTGTAATCCGGCGCGTTAAATTGTTAATAGCAGTAAGGACATAGCGTGGCGGCTAAAACCATAAGACCCAATGAAAACGCGAGAAAATATAAAAATGCAACGCAGTTTCGGCCAGTAAAATCGGTGAAAGTAACGAAGATAGCAAATCCTAAAAAAGGGGCGGCGAATAGACTCTTGTCTAGCCGCAGGAGCTTCGGGAAAGTCGGGGTGCACATCGACACTCATAAGTCTGACACCGTGTACTGAATCCACGTCGAATCGTAGCTCATAGAAAATGAGAAGATTCTAGTCTGCGATGTGAAAAAGTTTGTTCACAGAGAAAGGGAATTAAGAGGAAGATTAGCGCGAAGGGAAGGTGAAACAGCTAAAATAATTTATGATCGGTTTTGTTTTGGGAAGGCTAATGAGTTCTTGTACTTTGGACGGCCAGGGGAAAAGTGAAACATTACGTGCGGGAAAGAAAAGGACACTTAGAATCCAGTAACCGAGTTTCATTCAGGTTTATCCCCGCATACCCTGAGACCATCACACAGTTTCTTAACCGAGTTTCATTCAGGATTCTCCCCGCATACCCTGAGACCATCACACAGTTTCTTAGCTAGCCGGCGATCCAACCTGTTTCTTTATTCCCCTCCAAAGTCCCGAAACATTAATTCCCGCCACAAGAAATAAAGGGCGGAAAATCACCTTCAATTTTCATGAAAAAAGTGCATTTAACCCTTGAAACTACAATCTTTCAAACACTGTCACCAACATCCGACTCCTAAACATCGGAATGAAATTTAGCTTCGAGGCAAACACACCAGATTCCCTTATTTAACAAAAACTGAAGGTAATCTGGGCACAGTTGCTGTAAATATGGACAGGGGGCTTTAATTGAGAATTGCAAACAACTCCGGTTCCTTGTATTAACAAATTACTGTAAGAGATGTTTTGGCAATTATACCTTTATGACAAAAAATTTATGTTTTATTTCACTGTTCTACAAACCAACTATTGTTACAAAAGATTATTCTTTTATCTACATCATACTAATCAAGATAAACATTATTGGAATGGTCTTATTGTTTAGTGCCTTATAATCAGGGAAATAATAGTAAAAACTGTTCAAATGCGATTGTTATTCAAATTCAGTTCTCTTTCCATGACCAGAAGTAAAACAAAAGAGATTAAACGGATGAGGGCTTACCGTTTGAGAAAAGTTAAAGTAACATATTAAAAGTGAAATAAATAAGATGGAATATCTGGAAAATGGTTATCTCTATAAAAACTTTTTATGGCATAAATTATGTGATCTAACGATATATAATTTTTATAACGTTTTGTCTATCTCTTACGGTTTACCGAAATGAAGAGGACTTCAGAATCTATTCCAAAGAAATTCAGGATATACATATACATTTTCCATGTAAATATATTAGATATCCGACAGTTAATCAAAATCTTTAAAGACATTGTTTAAGATAATGTAAAGCGTAGTTTGGTTTGTGGGAATTTTCCTGAAAATCTCAGTGTTCTATCCTTGCTGAACTTAACACCAAGTTTGACGTTTACCCGGCTTTTCGTTCTGAGTTATGTTGCCTCCCCCTGTTTTTCCGGTGAAATCTCGGTATTCAATTTTGGGTGGAGTACAATAAATACCTTCTCTAGTTACTCTGTACATTTCACATACGTACTAGAGAAAGTAAAACTGTAATTAAAGAAAATCAGATAAATTGTTTTATTAATACTATGAGTAATTTAAATCTAACACAAAAATTACTTGGAAAACAGAATTTGCTACACTCATTACAATAGATGAAATTAAACTCAATATATTCCCCTCATGGAACCCCACACAACATTGGCTACTGATTCTGATTTTGAGCATTGTAATTGCCGTTACAATTAAAAAAATCAAGGAAAGTTGCTACGCTTCCTAAACCTCCCCTACTAGCTCCCGATTTAACTCTTTTCATTGCCGAATCCACATCTTCTGCGCTTCCCAGTTCTCTTGCAATATTCTTTCTCCCGCGATTGGCTGATGGTTTTCAGTTTTATAACCGTGCTTAATTCCTAAATAAAGTGAAGCTGCTGAACTCAAAAATTCAAAAATAGGAGAAGCTGAGTCATGTGCTGTTATAATGAGGTTGTCATTTGTTATAGGGGATTCGTTGAAGGGAGGTGTGCTGGAAGATGATTCTGGAAGGTTGGAAGAATGTGAAGATGACCGGGAGGGAACATGAAGATGGACCAGATGCGGAACGTGAGGATAGTCCTTGATTGAAATCTGTTAAATTGAATACTAAACAGTAAGCGAATTTTTCACTTCAGCAATGTACACTCACTAGTAGATTTTTCAGAACAATCATATAAGGTATACATTCTTGAATTTTGAATCGCAATATATACTGTAAATATTAATTTAAGATTTCAAATAAATAATAAACCTATAGGCATCATGTAAAGAAGATAGCCCCTAATATTCCTCAAGTCCATAATACATGTATTCATACCGCCCATGTATGCTTTATCATCTTTGGTTTTTTCAGAAATTGGTACTACTTTCGGGGAAAATGTTTCTACATTCACCTAAACATGAAGTCATTAACTGATGTCTTGACAGCTAAGCTAATTGTGCATGTGTTATTTTAAGAGAGTCAACTGAAATATATTATTCCAGAGCACGTAATCGTACGTTCCTTAAAAAGTATTTATTAGGGTTCTGTTACGAGCACATTAAACCACTTCCAGGAAATACAGTCGCTTAACGAATGTAACTCTCGATATTTTAAGTATGGCACGTTACTTAAATATGTCCACACTAACTTATTGTCAATATATGCCAGCTTTGTAACGAGTCAAAATTTAATTTTGAAGCTTGTGTATTGAGTAAAGAATTATGGTTCTCAAGATCCCCTGATATCCATATCTAATTATTTTTAATGGAGAAACTTTAAAAATAAATAGTGAACAACATACACTGGAAGAACTAATAGAAAACATGAGGCAAAAGCTTCACTTCTTTTTGGAGTGTGATTAAGTGGATATAGGAGAAGATTTCTAAGATCTCCTTTGATGCCGTATCTGATAACCACCATTATAATTGTAACTGTAAATATGAGATGTTTGCGATTAATGTGTTGGATCGGTTTGTGAGAGTTGTGTGCGGGGATGTTCAAGAAAGGCAATATATACAGAGTGGGAGTGCAAATAATATATTTAGTAGAGAAAATGCATGTAACATGTAAGTGTATCTTATTTTGTCCTCTTACTAATAGAATTGTCATAAATTAATCAGAAACTTAAGGATCTAATGTGTTATGAACGCTTTGGGATGTGTTTCTTGTGTTTAGACACATCACGCAACGGACAGCCCCTCTGTTAGTACAACTTGCACATTGCCGTTCTACTTTCACGTGACCCACAGTGACGAAACTAAGGAACAATTCGATCGCAAACTTTCGTTTATACAATGAATGGCTGTACATGTGCTCAATTAGCGGAGAACTGGAGAAGCTGTAAACGCTCATGAAACCTGTGTCATCGGCGCTTTCTAAATCTCCATCTTCCCAAAATATGAATGTTCACTGCAGTGTATCAAAAGGATTGTGGCACAGCCTCTCTTAACTCCCGATTTGAAGATGTTTTAAGTGTTGAGGTTTATTTTTAATTTCTCACCTTTCTAAGGACAATGAGGATGATTTTGTAGCTTAAAGAACGGAAGTATACATGCTTATATATTTCTTAAATAAAAAAAAATTAAATAAAGAATAGTTTTACTGCGTTAAATATTTTTAGCTAAACTCTGAATACACTGTCAATTCTAATCAAGTAATGTATGGAAACAAACGTATGGTTACATAACGAAATTTCAGTGCGATAGAAATTATTTTCTCACTCACCCCACCTATAGCCTGGCCGGGCAAAATGCAGAGGACATAGGAGGGTCTACCATATGACCTGCTACGTAAACAACCGTGGTAGGGAATAATAGCCTGAATATAATTTTACAAAATAATGAAAAAAGCAGCAAATGCTGGAACATCACATTGTCCTCAACACTGATAAAATATTTACACCTATTCACCTCTCAGCCTGTATAATTATGATTTAGCAACTAACAAAACATAAGTCGTAGTAAAACAAAAGCCTTTCGAGTGAGTTATACGCTAAGATATCTATGAGATATCAATAAGAATTATGTAAGAAATTTTTCGAATATTTTCAAAGTGATTAACTTGGTGGCATAAGAAGGTATAAACTCATATACCAGCTTAACCTCTATTTCTTGTGTATGTTAAGGAAAACTGAAAACTATTTCGCTTTTGTATTCTCTATTAAAAAACTAGGGGGACCAAGGAGCAGGTCCAAAGATTTAAAATTTGAGCTATGCAGTTATCTAAAAACATTATGTATCCCATGCACATGACTTTCTTCGATTATTCTGAACACATTATCTTACAAAAGCCATCTTAACTATTTCATGCAATGCAGAAAATATTTCCTTAAAAGAACTAAGTAAATAAGGGGATATATTAGGCAAAAGCGATGGTCAAATTTATAAGGGTTTGTCGCTTAATGCTGGCTTTCTCTTTGCAATTGCTATTCTCAGAAAATTAAATATATATGGCAATTTTAAAGAATTGAACATTTTGTAAAATCTTCCAGAAAGGGTAGTTCGGGTGGGGAGATTTTCCTAAAAATGTTATGTCGCTTCTTTGGAGGAATTTAAATACCAAGTTTTATACCAACTTTTGTTCTGCAACCCCAGAAGTTTAATAAATTGTAATTAAATTATTTTTAAGACTTTAAAAGATAATGGCTAAGTAACTGCAAAATAACTAATTTAACCGTCTTCAATTATATTTAAAAGAATTATATGTTATATAAACGTTAAAATTTCCTGTAAAATTTGCATCGGTATCATAGCGACGGGTATTAGATTAGCATTAATGTTTATATTAGTTAGTAATATCCTCCGGAAAAGATAGCGTCTAAAGGAAGCTTAAAAACAGACGTTGAGCGCAATATACCACATTACAAGAGGCACAATCAATTATATTTTAAAATTGTACATCAATAATATAGTAAATACTTATGAAAATATTACTTTTTTTTTAAATATTAATAATTGGCTAAGATGCAGCATTACATAGAGAGGCTACAGAATTATTCAAATAAAACTGATTAGTTTAAATACGTATTGCCTATATTCTCCCAAACTTCTTCCTATGAAACGCTGAGGTAAAGTGTTTCTATTCACCGTCTCGATTAGTTTTCACCAAGTTAATTAGAGCAAATAACATTATTGAGAACATCCTGTGAGAAAGTTTTCCGCTAACCTAAAAATGTCAATAAGAAAAAAAAAATGTAAATGGCGTGTTATTTATGGACGCTCTTTAACTACTGTAGTTCTCAGCGTCCCATTCTAAATTGGGCGTGAAAGACCGCTTAATTTTGCTCAGAGGCCTCTCTTATCAGGCTTGAGGTTCTTTTACGTGCCGTAAATCTACGACACGGGACCAACGGCTTTACTTCCCTTCCGAAGGAAGCCATGCTAAGGATTTTTACACCCGGGTTTGAACCCGCGACCTTGGGTATATGAAGTCAGCATGGTAACCAATAAGAGAGCCGACTGGCTGAGCAGTTGCACCAACAGAATTATTTGGCGGTATAAAAATCCGCCGGTAAAATAAACTACCGACCCAACTATTTTAGCTACGACGTTAGTGTCATGTAATGTAATTAATTCTAATTGTAAATGAAATCTATTACATAAAATGAATCTATGCTGCAAAATACTTGCATATCTTTTTTCATACTGATAATGTCTGATAATGTAACGTCGCTGTTTGTTGTTATTCGTCATGTGGAGTGGGCAAGGAAGGGCTAATTATGCTTGCACTCCAATGAGAGCAAGCTCCCTAGGACTCCTCCAGATCATTGCATAAAAGTCTGACAAGATCGAGAGGATTTAAAGGAAATTAAGTAAAAAGCAAAGCGTCCTATTTTGGATAAGTCAGTCAAAATTTCTTAGAAAAAATAAATAAATATGCTGTCAATTACCAGGATCATATCAGCAACATCGGTGTGCTGGAATTTCGTCCCATAGCAGTTATTTTACATGCCAGTAAATCTACTGACACGGGGCTGTTGCTTTTAAGCACACTTAAAAAGCATTGGTCTGGGCCGGGTTTGAACCGTGATCTTAAGGTCAGTAAGTCAATATTTCATCGGGGGGGGGCGATTGAAGGAGATTAGAACCCCGACGTAGTTTACAAACATAATACTCACTATGCCTCCAATAGTTTTGATAACAGCTGAATATCTCTTGGGGACATTTCTGATAAGATTACTCCGCGAACAAATGAAAGAATGAAACCAGGATGAGGTTTTCTTCCCTGTAACACACGAGCCTTGTGAGTGATATCCCACCCTCCTGAGTAGCCGAGAGAGTGACAAATTACTGCCATTTTCCAGCTGAGAGAGCTCTGACCTTAGCCCTTTCTTTTACTTGGACAGTTTCTCGACATGACCTACCTGTTACAGCAATAACCTTAGGGAAATTTCAATCTTACGTAATGTCCTCGTGATGGATACGTACCTCCTCGGAACGAGAGGTAATCTTCCAACATAACCTGACTTCCTATGTTCTTTCGGTTGTATAGCTTTTTATTTGGTGATGTAAGGAACTATAAGAGATATTTGTTATAGAATATAACGGGATGTGGTTTGTTCAACTGCAAATTAATGCTTAAAATCCGCTGTATTCCATTCACATGAATTTTTCTTCATCACTGCAATAAATTATTTTTAAGAAGCTTATTCTTCTATTTACTTAATGCTAATCTAGAAAAAATTAGCAGAAAGGGTCTTATTAGCTGCTTCCTTGTAAGAGGATACCTTTGTTTGTACGGACAGTAGTTGACAAATTCCCGCAAGAACAGCATAAGCATTTTAAAGCTGAAACCAATAACAAGGAATATCTCAAAAACAGTCAACTCGACGAAAAAATGTATATAACATAAATTGTATGTTTTAACGAGATCTACATTTTTTGTTACGTAATTTTTGGCTATCCCTGACGGTTTACCAGCCGTAAATCTACGACACGGGTCCCATGGCTTTACTTCCCTTCGCCCGAAAAAATCCGTCGTCCTCCGCCGGGTTTGAACCCGCGATCTTGTGTATATGAAGTTAGCATGGTAACCATTACACCGCGGAGGGCGACAGAAAATTCAAGATATACATTTTATGTCATGTAAATATCTTAAATGTAATAGATTTTAATAAAAACCTTAAAGCCATTTTTGAAAAAATAAAAATTTTCGAAAATTTTTCCATGTAAAGTGAGGTTGGGGATGGGGGGATTTTCTTGAAAATCTTTGTGTCGCATCCTTGGAAGATACTGAACTTAAATATAAAATTTGGTATTTAACGGTCTTTTCGTTTTTGAACTATGTTGCCCACAGATACAGACACATACATGGACATTTTTCGAAAAATGCTTTTTAATGGAATCAAGGGTCTCAAAACATGTATTTCGGTGAAATCTCGGTATCAATTTTTGGGTGCAATACAATTCCTTCTCTATACGCTATTTACATATTAGGTATATAGATAATAAAAAATTAACATGAAAAGTGCGCTATTCAGCATTTCAATATAATACTAGCTTTGAAAGCAGAGTTTCCCTCCGGAAAGTAATTAAAAACTAAAATTTAGTTTTACTATCTCGTTAGCTGTGGGAGAATTGATAGTGGTATTGATGACGATACCGCTGTCATTCATTGCTGCTTTATTATTACTATTGTCTAATAGTAATTAGAACGAACATGCAGTTCTGAATTCGGCAATGCATAATTTCTAATCGACCAGTTTTATACTCATCACAAACAAATAGATTTTATGACTTAATATATATTCTACTGCTTGTGAAAACACGCTCACAGACAGATTCATTTTTACTTTTTCTAGCCCGCATGTATAATATATATAGTGGGTAGAGAATGTAGTGTATCCCACCCAAAAATTCGTCACCGAGATTTCACCGGAAATGTATGTTTTGAGGTTTCCTGATTCCGAAAGAGAAATTTTAGAAAAAGGTCCGCGTGTGTCTGTTTTGGACAGCATATCTCAAAAATGAAAAATCGGTTAAATACCAAACTTGATATTTAACTTCGGTATCTTTCAAGGATGCGATAAGAAGATTTTCGATGAAATATTTTTCGAAAATTTTTATTTTCTCAAAAACGGCTCTAATTAATTTGATTAAAATGCCGTATGTTAAATATATTCACATCACAAATGAAACTTATATTTTGAATTCTCTGCGAATACCCTCTGAAGAGCTCTTTAATCTGGTTGATCTTTGCGGAGTTTTGCAAAATGCTTAAACCCTAAGATATATACTAAAATTTACTGCACAAAAAATGTAGATGGTGTTAAAACACATAATTCATGCCACATAAGCTGTTTTAGTAGAACTGGTCGTTTTTGAGATATTACTTGTTATAGGTTTCAGTTTTAAAATACTTATGTTTCTCAGCGGGATCATACAAAGCAGTTCGAACCTCAATTGTTTCACATGGTGACACATATTTAAAGGTTTGATCCCTTATTTCACTTCTAATTATAAGGAAGTAAATAATAATAAGAACTGAAGCTTTCCTGGCGACGTATTAATTCAAAATCTTCTCGGGCTTCTAACCAATGTCAAGCCAAGTTTTTACCTGGTTAGAAGCCCGAGAAGATTTTGAATTTTGCTAATATTTATCTCGATTATCATGATATAGATAAAAATTATCTTTTTTAAGAATAGTTCGTATTTGAAACAGCTAGTGAAAGTTATATGAATGGAACACGTCAGTTTTGTTTAAACCAATTACAGCAATGTTCCTACGAAGGCAACAACAAAAAATGCTCCCACAAGGCGCAGCTCATGCAGTGGGACGGGTATTCGAGTCTGAAAGAGTTAAATACTTCCGCATGTCTCTGGGCCAGACTTTCTTCGGCCTGTAGCTTCTTTTGATTCCTTCACTTCATCCTTTCTTTCTGGAAGGTGTTAGTCACAATCGATCTAGGTAGATGGCTGTGCGCTAGGTATCTCCCTTCGTTGTATAACATACATATTACGACATAAAAACAGATTAAGAGATCTCACATTACAAACATATCTGTCATATAAAGTAAATAAATCTGTTGCCATGGTAATAAATAAATTTCTGGTAAAAAGATCAGTAAATTGAAATATACGTTTTTAAAATACGGTATGGTAACAAACCAGGCTATTTCAATTGCCGCAAAACAATGTTATTTCTCGTCGCTTCGACGCTCGTACACTCAGCTGCTTCGGATGTCTGTCTAATCCAACTGCACTCTCCACAGTCTCTGTTGAAGCAACAATCCAGAAGGTGTTTGCGCACATGCTCGCCGCCACAACAATACTCACTGCTACGCACTTACTCTTCCCGAACGGGGTTCTCACCTACAACAATCCGAGGGCCGAGGTGGAGGCGCGATCCGCATATGCACTTGGACACTTAGTCAAACTGCAGCCTTTTTAGAGCTGGTCACCCTGACCAACACCATCGTTATGGGTTAGCAGATCTAAGTATAACACCAGCCTTTAACCTTGGATAGCCTCTGAATGTGGTAGACTATATACTTAAACCATTTTACCACCAGGTAAGCCCTTGTCAGGTTGTTGAAGCTTGCCATGTGTCCGGGTAAAGCAATACAACCACTCTGCTGCAAATGTTGGCTGTTGACCTTGTCGGTGGTAGCGGGTCTTCGTTCTGTCGCTCGCTACCTGAGTTTGTTGATCCAGAGGGATCTCAAAACATCAGGTCACTTAGTAGACCCGGCTTCATGTCGAAGATCAACGTGAGTGGTGCAACCTGTTGTGTCGTCTTTTATAAGCGGTAGACCCTGATATTCAATTTCGTTTGTGATCTTAAGTATTCTTCTATAGTCCAACTAGTAAGGTGGTCAACATGCCGGCTGACGACGGGTGGAGAGGTGTTTTGCGTGGTTAGGCACTCCAAGTCGCTCCGGTGCTTACGTCACCAAACGTAGAATTGGTGCCCTGATCGCTATGTAGCTCCAATGGTATGCCAAATCGCCATATCACTTCATTCACGAAACAGGTGGCGATCTTGGCCTTCTGGTTAGGATCAACGGACACCTCCGGCCACTTAGTGCAGTAATCTATGATCGATCAACGGAGACCTCCGGCCACTTAGTGCAGTAATCTATGATCACAAGTAATACCTTTTACCCCTGTTGCACTCAGGGCCCAGCTCCTACGCTATACTATTGTTTGCGAGTCCATCTCCTGGTCTATAGGCCGCGACTTATCGCACAATTGACGTAGATGACACCATCCTCCAGCGTTTGCCCGTATCTCAACCAGTCGTACCTTATCGGTTTTAAATTGGCGCAAGATGTCCTCCCGAAATCCCCGCATCCAGGACGCTCTTCACCTTATTCCGAGGAAGAATCAACTGCTCTCTCTGGATATTCCTGTCAGGTGACTTCCAATCTCTGAACACTACACCATCCTAGGTCTTCAGATAGACCGATTACGACTTATACGCACTACTTCTGGGTGCGATGTCTTCCCGCATGTTTTCCGGTAAATCACAAGGTGATTTCAATTATTTTTAGTGACATATCTCAATATCACTTACAATGTCATGTCAGTACCGCGTCGCATAATTTAATCAACTATTAGGTTAAGATTATGCATCTGTTAAATGTGGAAAATCCACAGAATATAAGATATCTTATTAAAATCCATATCAGTTATTATACATAATAACAGTGATATTATTGCCATATGTAACATTTTTGGCTAGCATGATTATTTAAATAACTTTTTATTTTATAATTTCATTGTTCTAATCAAATGACCATATTTTAAAACTGTTTAAGAGTTTCAAGTTTTACTGTAAATACGTTTACAGATAAATTTGTTCATATAATAAATTTTACATTTACCTTAATTGTGCAGAAATACTTTCACATTTTCCGCTGTTCAATTATCAAAATTGAAGCACTATATCGAAAAATTATCTGTATAGTACTTTTGAGCAGCAGTATAAAGTTTTTGAAACAAATTAGTTTAACTTGCACGTGTCGGTTATGTCAGTAAGGAAATTAGTTTTACAAAATGTTGCTAGAACACAAGGTTTAAATCTCGAACTCCCTGTTAAAAAGCAAATGCCTGCACATTTAGGGTTACATTAGTAGTAAAAGTGTGCCAAGTGTAGAAACGATTCTTTTTCTAAAATTAGAATTCCTGTAATTTTAATATTTAAAAATAGTTTTTGAATTTTTCAAAATTTTGGTCAAATTTCAGTGTTGCATCACCTTAAGGCCAAAGCGGAAAATTCTATTTTTCAGTCTGAGTCTATCTTTCTAACCATGGCCTACTTGGCTTGAGTGATAAAACAATGAATTATTATGCCATAATGGCTTACATAATACAAAGGAACCTCAACAGTCCGAAATTCAAGCACCGCTATTTATGTTATTCTTATTTTCGTTTTTTACTTTCTTTATACGTGCTGTGTAATAGTGTATAGAAAATGTATTGCAATGCAGGCCAAAATTTCCATACCGAGATTTCACCGGAAATTCCTGTTTTGAGACCCCCTGAATAAAAAAAAAGCATTTTTAGAAAAATGTCCGAGTGTGTGTCTATGTGTGTGTGTGTGTTTGTGCAGGCAATATAGCTCAAAAACGAAAAGTCCGTTAAAAACCTAACTTGTCCAAGGATGCGACACGAAGATTTCCAAGAAAATCCCCCCATTCCCAACTTCCCTTTACATGGAACTTGTTTTCGAAAATTTTGATTTTCTCAAAAATGGCTCTAACGATTTTGATTAAAATATCGCATATTAAAGATACCTGACAAATAAAATGTATATCTTGAATTTTCTGGGAATAACCTCTGAATACTACTTTATTCTGGATTAATTTTACGGAATTTTGCATAACTGCTAAACTTTAAGAGATAGACAAAAACTTACCACGCAGAAATTTAGAGCACGTTAAAATACACAATTTATGAAATATACATTTTTTCGTGGATTTGATGGTTTTTGAATTATTCCTTGCACTTTTCTCATACAGGAATTTGTTAATTCCTGTCAATACAAACAAAAGAACTTCAGTCACATAGGAACCAGCTTTGGACTAGCTACTCCCTTATTTTGCTTCTACTTAAAAGGAATCAAGTAATAACTTTTCTGCTAATTTTTTTTTTCGATTAGCATGGAGTAAATAGATGCATAAGCTTTTTAATAATAATTTGTAGCAGAGATGTAGGGAAAGTCATGTGAATGGAACACATCAGATTTTTTCAAAAGTTTGTCGACAGATCGCAGAGAGGTAACTTGCTTGGTGTGAGAAGCATCTTGCTTGAGAACTTGATGGAGCTCTAAAGAATTACCGAGTCTGTTTATAAAGACGGAGGTTTATTAATCATGTTTGAAACTTGGAACATCGATCACATTGCTTTTCTAGCTGCCTGCATGGCCTCCAGAAATAACTTTCCAACAAGATAACATGTACCGAACCGAGTGGTTTTGTAACAGAGTTTGATTAACTTGTAAACAAACCGGACTGAAAAATGAACAAACAGAATAATTCACTTGTTATGGAGCGAGGAATGCAATACTCGTATATACGTTGCCGTCCATGTTACCCAATCATTGCGAGTCAATCTTTTTTTATTTTCATTTAGGAAAAAAGCAAAATATTTAGTTGTTATGTGAAAACAGCAGCTTCTCGTATGTTTCAGATATGTTGGTGCGTTTTTTGTTAACTATTAAAAGCAGTGTGTCATTTGCCAATAGATACGCCTGCAACTTGAGGTGAGTAAACTTTATAAAATCAAGCTAAAATATAGTGAGTTTTAACTTTCTCTACTACATGTAATAAGCATAGAGAATACCAAAAGTTTCGTACCGAGATTTCAGTGGAAATAGTCGTTATTAAGCCTAATGAATAACTAAATAAAGTAAAATAAATAAAGCATTTTTAGCAGTGCATGCTTTTTTATTTTCTTTAGCACGTATATACATACGTAGCTAGAGAAGGTATTGTTCTCTACCCAATAACCCCTTGTCAAAATGTCACCGGAAATATATGTGTTAAGGTCCCCCGAGTACGAAAAAAGCATTTTAGAAAAAGGTCCGCATGTGTATGTATGTGTGTATGTGTCTCTGGGCAGCATAGTTCAAGAAACGAAAAGACCGTTAAATACCAAACTTCGTATTTATGTTTAGTATCTTTCAAGGATGCAACATGAAGATTTTCATAAATATCCCTTCACCACATACCAGCCTTTATATAGAAAACTTTTTGAAAATTTTATTTTTCTCAAAAATAGCTCTAACGATTTTGATTAAAATAATGTATATTGAAGATATTTGTCTCATAAATAATATGTATATTTTGAATTTTCTAGCAGTATTCTCTGAAGACCTATTCTGGATAAGTTTGCATAATTTTGCACAACAGTTAAACCATACGAGCTTTCTATATACATGTATCATTAAAACACATAACTTATATCTTTATTTTTTCTTGTATATCTGACCGTTTTAGAGATATTCCTTGTTATTTGTTTCATTTTAAGCCACTTAACTTTTTGCAGACGTGACCATGCAAAGCGAACCGAGCCTCAATTTTTTCATATAGCTACCAGCTTTAAAACGATTTGACTATCACCTTAGCGTAATGTAATCCCTTATTTCTCTCCTACTTACAAGTAAACAAGTAATAAGGCCAATTCTGCTAATGTTTATATCGATTAGCATGGTGTAGATAAAAGAATAATCTTTTGTTACAGTATATGAAACACCAAAAGAAAGTTATGTGAATGGAACACATCCAATTTTTGGGTTTGTGAACACTATAACTCAAAAACAGAATGTTGATTAAGTATTAAGCTTGGTGTTTTAAGTTCACCATCCTCCAAGGAAGCAACTCAAATATATTTAAAAAAAATTCCCCACCATAAAACTATCCTTTACATGGAAAAGTCTTCCTTATTTTTATCATTTTGTCTAATACGTGCAGTAAGTAGGAGAAGGTTGCGAAAAATGCGATACCGAGACTTTAGATGTGTGATTTGACGTCCTTGAATCGAAAAGCATCTTTAGAAAAACGTCCGTGTATGCGAATGTGTGTGATTTTGTGTGTGTGTGTGTGTGTGTGTGTGTGTATGGGGGGACAACATATCTCAGAAAGGAAAAGTCCGTTAAATACCAAACTTTATATTCAAGTTCAGTATCTTCCAAGGGTAACACTAAGTTTTTCAAGAAAATACCTTCACCCCTAACCACCCTTTATATGGAAAAGCTTTAAAAATGTTTGTGTTTCTAAAAATGGGGCTAACGATTTTGATTGAAATCTCTTTATATTTAAGGTATTTACATGACAAATAAAATGTATATCTTGAATTTTCTGGGTACAGCTCTGAAGACCTGTTTATTCTAGATGAATTTTTCTAAATTTTACATACCTGGTAAACCGTAAGACAAAGACTTAATATACAAAAGTTAGATCTCTTTAAAATACACAATTTATATTGCATCATTTTTTTGGAGCTGATCATTTTCCTTATTGTAAGTTTCAGTTTTAAAATACTTAAAACTTTTCTCATACGGGACTGTCAACTCCTGGCCACATAAATATATTGATTTTAATCCCATAGCAACCTCATTTTAAAGCAACTGACTGTCGGTTTTGCCTAGTGTATTCCTTTATTTCCCTTCTACTTACAAGAAACTAAGTAATAAGACGGTTTTTGCTAATGTTTATCGCGACTATCATGAAGTAGATAGCAGAACAAGCTTATTAAGGGGACAAGGTACTCTGAAATGGTCAAAAATCAAGTTTTTTTTTTCGTTTTAGGCACTAATAAAATCTCTATTATTTTAAATTTCAGAAAATATATACTTTTTGGGGGGTTAAGAGGATTTTACGGCACTTAAGGAGCATTTAAATGCTAGCCTGCATTCTTTTAAAGCCTTTGTGCAAGATCCTTTGTAGAATATTTGAATCTTTAAATTTAGTTTTCTCAAAACAACATTTTTGAATATTTATGTACCATTTCCTCAGAAAGTATAAGCGATAGAGAGCTGAAATTTTCAGTACGTATATACAACACACAGTTGAACTTTTGAACAACAATCATAATTTTATAATGTATATTAGTAATATTAAAAATACACCAACATTGCAAATGTTCCACATTTTTACTTTCTTGCCCTAGCAAATAATTGTTTTTTTTTTTTTTCAATTTCTAGTGAAATGATATATAACTAGATAATTATAGCTCAGAAGATAGCTGATTATACTACAAACAAGCATGTAAATGTGTAATTCTATATTGCAAGTAATATCAGAGAAAAGGGTACAAAAATTCACATGTTTTAAGAGCATATTTTTTTTTTTTTTTTTTTCTGCTGAATGAATTACTTTTTACAAACCTAACCGCATGAGCTATCAATTCAAACAAATATTTGAAACAAATTTCGTGATTTTTGGAATAATTCACAAAAATGTCAGGATTTAAGTCACAAAAGGTGTAATTTCCATATGTTCAGACTACCTTGTTCCCCTTAGGAAGTTCGAGAAAGTCCTGTTAATGGAATAGATACAACAGATTTTTATTTTTCAAATCAGATAGTTTGTATTTTACATCAATCAAACATGTATGAAGGTTTAAAAGGTGGTAGAAAAGTACTTCTGAATGTTAAGCGTAGAATAGAGTAACACGGTTGGTGTTTGTCACCTGTTTTGTGCAAGTCCCTGGCGGTTACACAGAGCGTTGTTTATTCGCACTGCAGCTGATACCAACAGGAGCAGCCTCGAGATTTACGCAGGCAGATCACGAGTAGGCACTAAAGCCTCAGCAAAGAACGCCAAAAGAGGCTGTGCTGCGATCTCTCTGTCACCAGGAGAGCCCCAGGATTTGCTGCCACCCGGAGGATTTCCCATTGAGCCTTCTCTTCGAAGTCGCGACCCGCTGCGATAGCCCCTGTCCTCTTCTACTGCGGCAGCTCGGTCGATAAGCTTCGGAATTGTTATTGGCAGCAGATGGCGCGCGCTCAACAGAATTCAAGCAAAATTAAAAGTCGTGGTTTTGTATTGGAAAAGCAATTCCATGAATATGGGGCCGATCAACCATCCGAAGTTGCGCACTTAAAATTCGTTCCCTCTGCAGATTTTCAACATTCCTCATAGAGGAAAAATAAATCTATTATTCCCTTCTAAACAAATGGAGTTGGTACAAATGGAATGCTATTTAAAGCAGAAGCAACTATTTGAATGAACTTCTGATGCAGTTCTAATTGTGAAAGCAGACTTAAGGGGAATCGAAATGGGATTTTCATAATGTTTTTCCATTTTTATGTTTTAATTGCATATAATCCGCTCATTTTGGTATAACTTCTATAGAGCTACGTCAATTGAAAATATTTTAAAAATATTTGTTTTTTAGGGAAATCTGGTACACTCACTCCGTAGAACATTAATAGTGTCGGTTGGTAAGTCCCGGGCCTCTCAATGAAAACAACATTTAATTTTTTTTTTCGCTTTATTTCTCAACATAATCTCCAGAAAGGATAATAAATTTGTCATATCCGTGTTCTAATTAATTAATCCATCTCTGCAGTTCATTTATCAAGGTCCTCAAAATAGCTGTTTACCGCATCAATGACCTCTTCGTTGCTGTGAAATCTACGTTCTCCAAGAAAATGTTTAAATTCTTTCACTGGTGTAGTCACTGGGTGCTAGATCTGTCAAATAGGGTAGATGCTCAAGCAATTCCAACTTTAATTCGCACATTTTCCCCATTGCAATGACTGTACGATGGGCCGGAGCATTGTCGTGATGAAACAAGATTTTTTTTTATGCAAAATGAGGTCTTCTTCTTTTCACCTCATTACTCAAATGTTGCAGTAAGCTTGTGTAGTAGTCACCAGTGATACTTTTACCCTTTTCTAAGTAATCAATAAAAATAATTCCGTGTGCATCCCAGAAAACACTGGCTTTGCCTTTTTTTTTTGGAGTTGATTCACCTGGCACAATCCACTGTTTTGGCTGTGGAATAGTGATTATCCAAGTTTCATCCATAGTAATAAGTAGTCTCAAAAATTCACTGGGAATTTTGCGGTAGAGCTCCACATTCTTAACAGAAACAGTTTTTCTTTGCAACTTTTGATCAGGTGTCAACAAACGCGGTGCACATCTTGCACAGGTCTTGTGAAAGTCCAAAACATTACTTAAAATATTACCTGCACGTTCTTTTTATAAGTTTACAATCTCTGCTATCTCAAACAACTTTAGTTTTCGGTCTTCCAGTACTAAACGATGAATTTTTTCAATGATCTCTGGAGTTGTCACTTCTACAGGGCATCCAGAACGAGGCTCTTCACTAGTGCTCGTACCTCCCATTTTAAACTCTGCAACTCACCTTTTAATCCTTGAATATGAAGGGGCAGTATCTTTCAATGTACTGTCCATTTCCTTCTTGATTTCTTTACGTGTTAAGCCTTTCAAATGGAAGAATTTAATCACTGTCATTCGTTTTTCCAAATCCTCTAAAGTTGTCTGGTTTAATATACTGTCATTCAAAAACTGAACAAGATATTGACCTGTAACTATGGATACAAGCTAGTCTAGAGTTAAACTACATGACGCTACCGCCTAACTGGCCTAGTAGCGACATATCTGTGTGAGACTCGGTTCTTATCAGCCGACCCTGAACTTTGTAATTATCAGTGTTAGAGAAGAGATATTTTAATTTTGATCGGAAAGTTTTACTTTAGTTATTTGCAGCGTTGGCATCCCGCTCATATTTACTTAATGTGAGAATTTCGAAATACAGCGAAGTTTTGTTCGGAAAGTTAGGTCACATTTTCTAAAAATGTTATGTTTGAAAGAAATTTCTGAAGAAGTAAGATTGTCTATGCAAATGCCCCATTATCTGAGAAATTATTTGACACTAAGGGCTGAAGTGTTTACCACACATTTGCGTCTAAATATGCTTTATTTTAACGAAAAAGCTATTGTGTATATGGATTATTTGCATTTTTAAATTTAAGAATAATCGTTTTTAATCACACTTTAAGAGCTTTATTAAAACAAATCATATTTTCCTTCTAATCAACAGAAGTATTATATGTTTCATCAATCAAAATTAAAAAAAAAATTAGCTTATTATCTTTAACAGTTTCTGAGATAATGTGTCAAACTTTACCATTGGCAAGACAGGGCATTTTGACTCCCCTTAAGCACAGTTGTCCAGCAAATGAAATAGGAATCTGAATGGAAAGTTACTGTTTATGAACTAGCTGTTATAATACGTACTCAATAACTAGTTCTTCCGCGAGAGGCTAGCTTGTAAGCTTCTACCACCTGTCAGAAGATGGCTGGCTTCAGGTAGAGAGAAGATTAGCTCCATGTTTGGTATCTATGTATTTGACTGAAGGTGTTAAGTTGTACTGTTTATAAGCTTTAAGAATTGCACCGACCATTGTTGTGTACAATTTCATGTCTTTACCCAAAGTATAAATTTGTTATCAACTCTATAACATTTAAAGGTCTACTTTCCAGGAAGTTATTTTACCAAACTGAACAAAATGGTAAGTTTTTTATGGTTGTTAATTAAAACTATGAAAATAGTTAACTCACTTAGCTAATTTCAAAATTTTTCATGTTTGACTAATTTCTGTGAATTATTGTACTTAAATATTCCCCTTAAAGTAGTGTGCTCTCTTGCGTTTAAACTTTTCTTGTTTACGGTAATTTTCTTGTAACTAATGTTCCAATTGAAAATATGAATGTTAATGCCAGAAAAGTTGATAAGAAAAATTAAGACTAGTCCAAAATCTAAGACGTAGCTAATCCGGACCTGGCAAGTTTGTTAGATGTTCTCGCTGGGAGATCCCACCTTTTTCTCTGTTGACTTTCTTCTAGTATGTTCGATACATCCATCCGGGAGAGTGATGACGTCAGAAACTACTTTACCAGCGAATGATACATTGCCCAAAACAAGTGTGATGTCCGTTGCTGAATAAATTATTCCAAACTTACTTAAGTCGAAACTTGGCTGTCTTGTTTTTATGCGCTATTTGGAGATTGAAAGAAGGACCTTAGGGGCGGGTGAGGGCAGAATATTGGACAGAACTAGCAGAGTATAGATATAGATATAGTACCGTCTAGTGCAATAAAAGTAGTGCTTCCACAAGTAATTTGCGGTAAGCTTGCACCGTCAGAAGCTTGCTGGCTTCAGATGGGGAGCAGAATATTTCGGAGTTTTTATGGTATTTTTGCATCATAATTAAAATTCAAAATTCTAAGTATGGCCTCTTCCATGTCCATATAATGTTAAATATTCAGAAAAGACCCTATTCGAATTCTAAATTATATAACCGTTGATTTCCCTTTAAAACATATAGGTACAATTTAAAAGTAGTGATTTTATTTTTTAAAATTGCATGGTATTTGAAGGTAAATGAATGTTAGTAATTAGTGGGACAATAATAGTTTTTGGTTCAAATGGTTATGCTAATAAGCATTATAGGAAAGTTAATTACCTACAATAAATATCGACAAATTCAGAAATAAAGTTGATTTTAAAGACAATACTACACTCATTATTTTAAATTATTTATTGCCCGTTTATATGACATACATTTCAGTAACTCAAAACATAAATTATATTTTTTCTATATTTTACCATCTTTAGCATTTTGTAAACAGTATAATAAAATTCCAAGAGAAAGTCACGATTTTTAATTTATAAAAAATTGCGTTTTACAGATTTAAACTTTATGACTTAGAGGAGAAATACTTTAAGAATAGTCATAATTTTACTTCAATGTTTCAATGGTTAAAATTCTTATACATGTATTTGTTGTTTATAAATATGTGTAATAATAATAATTCGTAACTGCAATTAACAGACACATTTACACACATAACCGAATCCTCCGCGACCATTTGGGTCTTTATACGGCATTCCATAATTCTAGCTCGACAACCACCTTTCTTCATATTAGATTTGGATCTGGCAAACACAATCATGAATCAATCAGTAATAGCGAGCTTAAAACAATAAGGTACGGCATTTAACTTTGTCATTTGTTTAACTAGCCAACCTTGGACTTCAATATAGTAAATATCTTTATAACTGATGCAGTTTCTGTTTGAGATTTTGCTTTATCTACTACATAATACGTAAGTAGGTGAGGTATTGTATTACATCCAAAAGCCTGATAGCGCAATTTTGTTCTGGAAGACGTGTCTTAGGCACCCTAAATAAACAGATAAATTAAAATAAATAAACAAAGCCTTTTAAGACACAGGTTTATGTGTTGAGTAGTGTGTGTGTGTGTGTGTGTGTGTGTGTGTGTGTGTGTGTGTGTGTGTGTGGTAAGTTCTTGAACAGCAAAACTCAAAAACGAAAGGTTGGTTGGTTCTTATTTTCTCAAACAAAGTGTAACGATTTTGATTAAAATACTATATGTTTGAGCTATTTTTATGATAAATAAAATGAAACTCTTGAATTTTCTGGGAATAGCCTCCAGTCCTCCTCATTCTGGATGACTTTCGCGTAACTGGTAAACCGTAAGAGATAGACAAAATCTCACCCACAAAATATATAATCTCAAAGCACACAGTTTGTGCCAAAATCATATTTTGTAAAGTTACCATTTCCGAGATATTTATGGTTATTGCTTTTAATTTTTAATACGTATAGCTTTCTCAAATATGGAGTAGTTTCCATTTTTCGTTCTTTTCCCTCCCGATCTTAAAATATTTGAACTATCGTTTTAGCCTGGTGTATTCATCTGTTCCCCTTATATCTTCAAGGAAATGCGTAATAAAACCATGTCTATAAATATTAATTTTGGTAAACAAGAAATTGGCCAAAGAGTAAGTTTTTGTGAGAATATTTTTTCGGACAAATGGATAAAGAAATTAATGTAAATATAACACATCAGATAGTTTAAATTTGTATTACCTATATTACCCTTAAAAACTGTTTAAATACAAAATCTAACTTTAATGTTGTATAAATATTGTATCCATAACTAAGGTTTCTAAGTGTCTGTGTAATCAATCAACTTTTCAATAATACATAGTGACTATTACAAAAATCGCAAAGATTTTTTGGTTTTCTTCATGAGTTATGCTCTCAGATATAAGGTGCAAATAAACTGCACTTGTGCCAGCACCTTATTCTCTTCCTGGTTTGAGCTCCTTCTATGATAGCTATGAGGTATACGGTAAATACTAGCCAAGAAGGGGGACGTATAAATAAACGCATCTTAAAACTGGAGTATTTATAAAACAAAGTTGTTTATAAAAGAAATACAGCTAAAACAAAGAGATAAATAAATAATTTTAGAAAACAGAGAAGCATATCATGTGTAATATGGTAACATGCATTAAGGTGATGCAACTATGAAATTTGGACTCGTCATTCGTCTTCTCAGCATAAAACTGCCCAAAAACTTATCCGGTAACTCATCCTAAACGAGATTCGAACTCGTGACCTCTTGAATGTGCGGCAGATACGGTACTACCGAGACGGGCTTATATCAATTATTACATGCAATAAAAGTATAAGCCGGCCAAGTCCTACACCGCCACTTGTACATAGTATAATGGCTTCCCCGCCCGCCTGTACAGCACAGTTTGGGAAAGCACGAGCGATAGTTCATGATGACATTTCCATTGTGTGTGTTAAAATCGTATGTGTATATATATATTCATATCATAAGTAATTAAAATATTCTCAAATTCATTACAATATAATAAATTTGTACATCTTTCACTCGCTTGGTTGGCATTATCTCCCTCACTTGCCGTGTCGGTCTCCGATCCAGTGGACATTTCTTCTGCCGATTCAGCATTCTGTCGAATGCTGGATTGACTATTATCCTTTCCATTTCTCCTTCCATTAGTACATTTCTATTTCTGCATGCTTCTTGAATATTTTTTCACCTTCTGAACCGAGTATTTCCAGTCATTTGCTGTTATTCACCCAATAGCATTTCTGGAACTTTTTTAATTACAATATTATTCTAAGTTTTTCTTTACATCCAAAGAAATTATTTTCCTTCTTACAAAAGTTCAATAATTTTCGCAGCGTGGGGATTTCTTTTTAACGTCGTAATATTCGTGATATTTTCTTCTAATGACACACTCATCCATATAACCCAAAACGACTTTGTTTCATACGGTTTACCAATATTGTGAAGTGTAATTTTGCTCGTCCCAGCTCCTTTCTGATTTTGTATATCGTTGTCTTATTCTAACCGGTAGAAGCGACAACACGTTCAGTAGCATTTGTAAAAGTATTTTCTAAGTTTCCTTTAAGAACATTATAAATATCATGCTTTGCATTCCATCACTGTCACTGAATACTACGCGGCGTGCTAGTCAAGTAAACCGGACTGTACAGCATTTCATGAGGCATGCGTGAAGTCGTATTGCCTCATCACGTTAGTTCGCCTGCTCCCAATGCAGGACTGCACTGGTCTTGGACGGCTTATAATTTTTGCTATGTACCGGTGTCTCGTTCCAGCAGTGTCCTCAGTTCCGCATTAATGAAGATTCTACTCCTAATCTCCTAATTAAACTTATCTCAGGGATTTGTGGGTGAGGCTAACATTAAAAACCCTGCATGTTCCCATACGACTTCAATTTATTGTATCAAGGATTTAAACGGACGGCTAGCTTGTTTCCTTGCAAAATGAGTTACAAATAAATACCATCCCACCACTTACAGGAGCCTAATCTAACCATCTGCACAACATCATTCCCCCACCACTTAAGCACGTGGGCGTGCGCACAACACAACGAGGCGTGAACACAAGCTCAAGCGAGATAGTTATAGAGTAACCATATAAGAGATCTGCGTTGCCTTAAATACTGATCCTAGGTGACGCCAGCTTTTGCACCACGAAAAGTAACAGTATCTCTTATTGGTTCCTAGTTAGCATCACCTCACAAGCTATGAGAATAAATTTTGCCAAGTTCTGACGTCATAGCGTGCACATGACGCGTTAGGAAAATCCCAATGTTTCCTCTCATTTTAACGTTATGCTTTTTTGTCTGTTTTTCCAATTCACTACTCTACTTGGAAGACAAGTCACTACTCCTGTCTCACTTCTTTATATGTCTGTTCTTTTCTATCTTACATTCTTTAGCCTAAACCCTGTGCTCATTAGCAGGTGGTGATTTGTGAACTGGAATTCCGCTACCTCACCTTGCCTTAATTACCTAAGTTACAACAACTTGCATTTATGCATATTTCTACCCTTAAATATTCATAATAAAACCTTGCTTTCTATAAGCTAATAATATTTTATACAATTTCTCTTTTTATATATTTTGTGAGCATGTGTTTTCTACACTTCTATGGTTGTTTATTAATGTCGACTTAATTCATTTTCATGATAAAATGTGATGTGTTCCATTCACATGACTTTCTCTATATCGCTGTAACAAATTATTGTTAAAAAGCTTATTCTTCTACCCACTTCATTCTATTCCAGATAAAAATTGACAAAAACCGTCTTTATTCCTTGCTTCTAAGTAGAAGGGAAAGAAAGGAATACGCTAAGCTAAAGCGATAGCCAAATCTTTTAAAAACTGGTTGCCAAGTGGTTGAAATGTGATTCCATCGTCACGTTGAGAAAAATATAATTATTTTAAAAGTGAAACCAATAACAAGGAATTGCTCAGAAACTGATAAACTTCACGAAAACAAAATTATATACATACATTTTTTGTGCAGTAAGCTTTTCTCCGTCTCTTACGGTTTATGATTTATGGAAAATTGAGTAAAATTCATCCAGAATAAAGGGGTCCTTACAAGCTATACCCACAAAATTCAAGATACATAATTTACTGTTTAATATATGGTATTTTAATCAAAATCATTAAGAGGCATTTTTGAGAAAATCAATATGTTCGAACTTTTTTCTCTATAAAGGGTAGTTTGGGATGAGGGGATTTCCCTAAAAAAAATATTAATTTTTTCACAATTGTTGGTTAAACCTCACAAATGGCTTTGCGCACCTTAAGGGAGAAGCAGCATCTGTTGTAATTGCATTAGTTTCAAATATTGAACTTTGGTAATGTAGCTTCAGGACTATAACATTAGATAACATAATTATTCACTACGATAACGAAAATATTTATTTTACCGTTTCAAGCTATAATACTGAAAATATTTGTTGTGTACTGTTTTATCATAACTCACAACCACTGCAGTCTGGAATCTTAACCCACGTTTCAAGAGTTGTAAGCTATCTTGTGAGAACAAGAGATTTTTTTTATCGAAGTAACTCTTATTATGAAGGTTTGAACACCAACTCCCTATAATCCTATTTCGCTTAACACGAGAAAGAAGTGCTAAAGGAAAGTGGAAAGTAATAGAAGTGAGAAGGCAACGTTTTACGACAGCAGTGTCGCCTTCACTTGTTTGGGTGAGCAAGGAGTGTGTTTCAGAACGACCGGCGAACGTGCGCCGAATTCTAACGTTAGGGTGTCGTAATACTCCGCAGGACCCTGTTCGCAACATAAGAAACTGCTGTCTTACACCACTGTTCGTCTTTATGTCTCGTCAAACATATTCGAGTTGTCGACGTTACGATAATGTGATATCTGAAATATAATGACGTCTAACATCAGTCGGATATACGCAATTCCCAATGGTTAGAAGTTTCAGGAAAATTAATGGTATTTCATTTTAATAAAAATAATACTTACACAACTATAATAAGCATTGAGAGTAGAATACAAGGATATAAAAGTATTATTTTAGAAAAACTATAGAATGCACAACATTAGATCAAATAAATAATAGGATCATATGTAGGTCGCAAAAGAGATGGATAAGGCAAAATTTATGGCAATTTATAACATGCTGTCATTATGTATTGTTTTTTCCGTTGCTAATAAAACAATTAATTAATTAATTTACATTATGTTGTTCTACAAAAAACACGGAAAATAAACACTTCCATTCAACACTGTGTACTAGCATCACAGGGATGGTGCAGTTGACCTCAAGAAAGAAGTGAAACCATTTGTTCAAACGAATATATAGATTACATGAAGTAGGCAGAAAAATAAGTTTCTGCAAAAGTGTAGAAGAGACAAAAAAAAATTATGATGTGTACCATTCACATGACTTTCTCTATATCCCTGCAAAAATTATTTTTAAAAAGCTTATATTTCTATTAACTTCATGCTAATGAGTAAAACATTAGCAGAAATAGCCATATTACTTGCTTCCTTGTAAGTAGAGGTGAAATAAGGGAGTACTATAGGTTAAAGTGATAATCAAAAGCTGGTTGCTATGTCACTGAAGTTCCTTTGTTTGTATGGACAGCAGTTGACAAATTCAGAAACCAGAAATAAGGAATGTCACAAAAACGACGAACTCCACGAAAAAAATGTATATAACATAAATTGTGTGTTTTAACGTGCTCTACATTTTTTGTGTAGTAAGGTTTTGTCCATCTCTTACGGTTTAGCAGTTATTCAAAATTTAGTAAAATTCATCCAGATTAAACTATTCTTCAGAGGCTATTCCCAGAAAATTCAAGATATGCATTTTATTTGTCAGGTAAATACCTTTAATATACGAAATTTTAATCAAAATCGTTACAGCCATTTTTGGGAAAATCAAAATTTTCGAAAAATGTTCCATGTAAAGGGTAGTTGGGGGTGGGAGGTTTTTTCTCAAAATCTTCGTGTCGCATCCCTGGAAGATACTAAACTTAAATACCAAATTTGGTATTTTACCTACTTTTCGTTTTTGAGTTATCGTGTTCACAGACACACGGACACACAAACACACACGGACCTTTTTCCGAAAATGGTTTTTCACTTTCTCCATACGCACTATGTACATACTGTATAGAGAAAGTATTGCACTCCACCAAAAATTCGATATCGGAAATATATGTTTTAGGGTCCCCAATATACAAAAAAAGCATTTTCACAAAAAGGTCCGTGTGTGTGTGTGTGTGTGTGTGTGTGTGTGTTTTTGTGTGTCCGTGTCCGTGTGTCTGTGAACACGATAACTCAAAAACGAAAAGTCCAGGGATGCGACACGAAGATTTTGAGAAAAATCCCCCCACCCCCAACTACCCATTACATGGACCTTTTTTCGAAAATTTTGATTTCCTCAAAAATGGCTCTAACGATTTTGATTAAAATTTCGGATATTAAACATATTTACCTGACAAATGAAATGTATATCTTGAATTTTCTGGGAATAGCCTCTGAAGAGTAGTTTATTCTGGATAAATTTTACTAAATAATGAATAACTGCTAAACCGTAAGAGATGGACAAAAACTTACTACACAAAAAATGTAGAGCACATTAAAACACACAATTTATGTTATATACATTTTTTTCGCGGAATTCGTCGTTTTTGTGGCATTCCTTATTTTTGGTTTCTGCTATGAAAAACGTATACTTTTCTCATACTGGAACTTGTCAACTCCTATCCATATAAACAAAGGAACTTCATTGAAATAGCAACCAGCTTTTGACTATCACTTTAACCTACGGTTGTCCCTTATTTCACTTCTAATTACAAGGATGCGAGTAATAAGACTATTTCCGCTAATTTGTAGCATAAAGTAAATAGAAGTATAAGCTTTTTAAGAATTATTTGTTGCAGGGATATGGAGAAAGTCATGTGAATGGTGCACATCAGATTTTTTAGATAAAGGGGACCCTAAAACATATATTTGCGGTGAAATCTCGGTATCGAATTTTTTGGTGGAGTGCAATACATTCTCTATACATTATGTACATAGTGCCTATAGAGAAAGTAATAAGCGCTGGTATGCAGAGAACGCATTGTGAATGTAGCATATCACACAAGTTGTTTTTAATTTCATTTGGTGTATACGCCGTCTTTAACATCTGAGGTCACATCTGTGGTTTTTGCTTTAAACGTTCCTGATATTCATTCCTATGTGTTATTTGTTGGTTTTTACTTTCTCTAGCCCCATATGCACAATGTACATAGGGATAAGGAAGTATTGCATTCCACCCAAAAATTCAATACCGAGATTTTACCGGAAATACATGTTTTAGGACTCCCTGTAACCAAAAAAAAAAAAAAAAAAGCATTTTCAGAAAAAGGCCCGTGTGTGTGTGTGTGTGTGTGTGTCCGTGTGTCTGGGAATACGATAACTCAAAAACGAAAAGTAGCTAAAATACCAAACTTGGTACTTAAGTTTATTATCTACCAGGGATGCGACACGAAGATTTTGAGAAAAATCCCCCCACCCCAAACTACCCTTTACATGGAACTTTTTTCGAACATTTTTATTTTCTTAAAAATGGCTCTAACGATTTTGATTAAAATATCATATATTAAAGATATTTACGTAACAAATAAAATGTATATCTTGAATTTTCTGGGAATAGCTTCTGAAGACCTGTTTATTCTGGATGAATTTTGCTTAATTTGGCATAACTAATAAACCGTAAGAAATAGACAAAAACTTACTATACAAAAAATTTAGGTCTTTTTAAAATACACAAGTTATGTGATATACATTTTTCTGGTGGAGTTTGCCGTTTTTGAAGTATTCATTGTTATTAGTTTCAGTTGTGAAGTACTTATACTTTTCTCAGACGGGAGTGTCCGTTTTTCTTTTATTCTACTCCTGGACAAGAAAAGAAGCGATTTGTAATGACAGTCGCATAACGACAGCTTTTAAAACATGTGATTATTGGTTTAGCCTAGTGTATTCTCTTATTTTCTTCCTACTTATAAGGAACCAAGTAATAAGAACATTGTGCTAATGAGTACCACGATTAGCAAAGTGCATAAAGAAGAAGACTCTTATGTATGAAGTTTGTAGAACAGCTAAAGAAACGCATGTGAATGTAACACATCAGATTTTTTGTATTAATTTTGGTTTCTCTTTTTATGTCTCGCACACACATTGGCCTCTCTCATTCTACGAAAACAGGAAGTAATACAGTTATACTTCGTCGACTGTTTTATTCACCGTTAAAGTTTACTTACAGATTATGTAACATTTCCTGATAAGGGGGAGGATTGAGCTAAAAGGTTCTTTAAATTAGGGACGAGTGATTACATAAACAATTTTATGAGCACTTTTACTCTATCTTTCATAGAGTTGTTCCAACTCCAAAAAATTGTGGTACTTTAATAGGTGTGCCTTTTATGTTCCAAGTGAGTGAGTGAGACCAGGTCTACCGTAAAGTAGAACGCGGTCCGTATGATCGATGATGCTGCGAGGCTATTACAGCATTGCTGCATCTTTTGAAATAGAGCGTTGTTCTAGTCTGGTTTATATCAACACCATCTTACTTTCTTTGTTTGAATGTTTCTATAAGCCCTAAACTTCTTGGTGTGTGATATAAAATTACTTTGTTTTTACTTAAAAGCATAACAGATAAGCATTTTAAAAACATCTGATATGTGTGTTTCATTTAAACTTACGCAGATATCTTAACATGTTTTCATCAAACATTGCTTTGAAAATAGGAAATTGCTGGGAATTGCACACCTATAGGCGAGTTGTAAAACATAATTCCATAGCACGACACTCCACAAAGGACCTTGGCCTACCGCCCGGCCGCTGCATCTCCCATCTCGGCCCGAAGGCGTCATTAATGGAGTGAAGTGCTGGAGGGTGAGACGTGATCAGCGCCTCGCGTCTGGAGCCGCTACTTCTCAATCAAGCAGCTCTTCAACTGGCCCTCCAGGGACCTCACGAGGTTGAGTGTACCCCTGGACAGGTCCCACGCCAGTACCGGGAATCGAACCCAGGTCTCTCGCTTGGCTAGCAACCGCGCTACCACCGCGCTAAGGAGACGACCAGCCAAGTTATAGTAACTGAAATGCAAGGACAAGAAAGAAAATGATAAAAACTAATATGATTAATGACATCCCATTTGAGAAAAATATAATTCATCATTTTAAAATGCAATCTAATAACTATAACCTTGGAGATGGTTAGCTTCACGGGAAAAATTATTTCATATAAATTGTGTGGTTGTGATTAAATTGTGTGATTTTGAATAAAGTGGGTGATCTACATATTTTGTGTGGCAAGATGCCTATCTCTTACGGTTTACAAATTCTAAAAAGTCAATTTGAAGAGGACTCTAGAGCCTATTCCCAGAAAATTCAATCAATGGAGTTTCTGTATCATTACCGTTATGCCTTTAAAATTAGTACAAAGAACTTTAATTAAAATATGTTTCAAATCAACAAAACTTATGTTGTCCGAGTTCTACGTGCTGAAAAGCCAACAATTTTACTATAACGTTTTACTACAATATTTACATAATAAAAAAATTAATTACCTTTGTATTTTCATAATTACAAAACTAAACCCTCTGACTCACAGTGGTTATTCAAATCCAAATTATCAGCACTGTAGCTGTTTCAAATTCCAAAATACAATTGGAAACATTATCAGTAAAGATGTTTGTGATAAAAGTTATGTTTGCATATTCTATTGATAGTTTTAATTTATGTTATCATTTTCTGCACATGCATGTTTAAGAATTTGTATAAAAACATTAAATATAATTTATAAATATATTTATTCTAAATGGTCATTGTCTTTCATAACTACTAATTTTCTTCCTTATTGAAAAATAACTGTAGTATTTCATTTTATTTCTATACTTAATACGGGTTTCATGTACTTGCTTAATGGGAATCTCCCTGAGCACGAGCATGTTTCATTCAGCGGCAGTGCTAGAACAAAGTTTTATTAATTAGTTTTATGCAATAAATAAAATGCATATTTCATTTGTCATATATTATATTAAATATATTGTAATGTAATCAAAATCATCAGGGGTATGTTTGAGAAAATCCACTTTTTTCGGAAAACACATTCCATTCAAACGATAGTTTGGAGTAGCGGATTGTTGAAAATCTTTATGTAGTATTCTGGAACTACCCATTTAAATAGCAAATTTAAGTTTTTTTTTTTTTTTTTTTTTTTTCTTTCTGGTTTAGTGGCCTCAAAATTTACATATCAATTTCGGATTTTTTGGTTGGAATAGAATATTTCTCCTACTTAACCATGCGTAACAGAATGTGGTGTAGTGGTTACCATGCTGACTTCCTATACTCAAGGTCGTGGGTTAAAACCCGGCGGAGAACGATGGATTTTTTCGGGCGTAAAAATCCTTAGCATGGCTTCCTTCGGAATGGAAGTAAAGCCGTGGGTCCCGTGTCGTAGATTTACGGCACGTAAAAGAACCTAAGCCTGATAGAGAGGCCTCTGAGCAAAATTAAGCGGTATTTCACGCCCAGTATAGAATGTGACCCTGAGAACCAGAGCAGTTAAAGCGCGTCCATAAATAAAACGCCATTTCATTTCATGCGTAATAGAGAAAGTGAATATGTAACCATTAAATTTTGGTATTTATATTTTGCCCATAATAATTATAGCATCCTTTCATTGCATGTACATCTTAGACACGGAAGTATGACTTCCGTTATCGGCCAGTCGCTAAATTAGCTGTGGTAGGATCAAATACCCCATATCATAACCAATTTGTGTGAACCTGTATCTCTTAGTTTTTGGCCATCACTGCTGCCCAAACCTTGTTCCCTTTGTGCCCCGAAAAGGACTTAGTTTATTTTGACCAATAAATTACTTCAAGACCTCCCGCTTAGGAATTCACAACGTTCCTCGCATTTACAGGTACGGTGACTGCATTTCAACATTATTCTTTTTGTAACAGAATGAAAATGCAAATTAGTTATTAGTTAAGAGTTACTTCTCTCGTAGAGTATAATTTCAAGTAGTGATATCTCAGACTATGCTCATTGAAACCGTTAATTAGCCTCGTCGTAATAATGACAATCATTCTATTAATTATCTAGATGTATATGAGTAAAGAAAGTTAACATCTATTAATGTGTATACATAGGAACCAAGAAGTCAGTTGTTGACTTGAAAGCTACACAGAATCCTGACGCCAGACTGCAGAGAGGGGTGAGAAGTTGCTTCTTTTGCGTAAGTCACGTACGAATTTCTTTACAGGGGCAGTCCAGTATAAAACCCACGAGGGGACTTCTGCTTTATATTCGTAGTATCACGTGGTTATTATGACGTATTCTGGGAGATTCGCAATGGTTTTTGGGTCACGATGGTGTCATTTTGGCGGACTTTCTAACCAATCAGGAAGAAGTCACCATGACACCGATTTTAGTATAAAAGAAGTAGGGTTCGACACGAGGTCGTTTGTCAAGATCTGCCCACAGTAAAAGTCCACAAGTGTTTTCTTCACAGTTAAAAGATCACTCCTACAACTCCTCCCACTTGCCAAATCCACGCCAGAGAGAGTTAATGATCGTGCAAGACTGAGCAACGCTGTGATAACCCATCCAAGAAGAGCTTCAGTACCAGGTACGTGAGTGTAGTGGAGTTGATTTGAAGTGACACTTAGGTACGCCGCACATAAGCACCCACGTTGAGGCGTAAAACACAACAACGTAAAATTCCTATTACATATGACTGTCCGACGTGCAGTATAAACTACAAACCACTATCATATAAAGTCTCGTTCCATATAACCTCACAAAACGGGGTAATTAACGCATAAAAATCCCGTTACATTATCGCTCAGCACCCATCCCCCCAATCCCGTAATTTTTAACCCTCTCCATTACAAGATATAGGTGGGGGTGAATAGTGCACATATTTCTTATCAGTGTTTGAGAACGGTATGATCATCCAGTATTGCAGTTTTTGCGGTATTTTCTAAAGTTATGCTCACGAGGAAAATTTCACAATGGATAGCTACTATTATTTCCTTTCCCATACGCTCAGTGATTGTTTACGTAACAGGACATACGGATGACACTCCTCTGCCCTTTGCCCTTACCAAATATAGGTGGTATCATGTGAGGGAAGAATTATCGATCGCACTGAAACTTCATCCTACATGACCATACTAATTTTTTTCATGCATTATCTGATTAGGATGCAAAATTTATTCAGGGTTCAACATATAAAATTGAATACAATGGCATTATTATACTTTATTTACATTTGCTTTTTTGAGCAAATACATAACTCAATCCAACATGTAAGCATTCGAACTTATATGCCTTTTTTAAAATACAGAGCTACTCTCATTAATCTTACAAAGGGAGAAATTTAAATTAAACCTCAACACTTAAAAAGCCATCAAATCGGATATTAAGAGAACTTGTGTCAAATCCTTTGATAAGCTGCAGTTAATGTTCGTGTTTTGGAGAAGTGATTAATAAATTCGCAGTGATACTGCCACTCGCACCATTGGCAAATTCCCTAGTGCGGCGTAAATTAAATTAATATCTGCTAATTCAACATATGTAAAGCTATTCATTGCGTAAAGTAAAGTTTGCGACTGAATCGGTCCCTCGTTTTCTCACTGTGAGTCAGATCGGCGGTGTAAATGTACTGAACATAGGAGCTGGCCATCACGTGATGTATGCAATCACAAGAGAGACATAACCACATCATTTAAAACATGTAAGACTCTGAATTTTGTCACCATTTATAACAATACTATTAAAAGGCGGATAAAATGAGAGTGCTCTAAAAATTGTTCTCTAATAAATATCAAATTATTTGCATTCACCTCCCAGTCTGTATTAACGCTAGAGATTAAAGAAGGGTGTGAATATAACATAGTGTAATATTTTCTCCATTTAATTTTATTGTGATGTATGTTGTCCGCGCTCACTAAAGTGACTCGCTTTGGTGCTTCGTGGTGCAGGGGATCGTGGGTTCGAGTCCTTGGGCATGGGTGTTTATGTGTTTGCAAATGGGTCCTGACAAGACTCCGGAACTATATTTAACAAAAAATTAAAAAGGACACCCAAAAGCTAATAAGCATATATAAACATCTAAGGTACTAATAACTCTTAAAAGCATGCATAGTTTGTTAACAACAGGAGTCATAAGCTACATTACAGTATGCATTCGTCCGATGCAGCACATTTAGCGATGGCAGCTCCAAAAATGCGATGTTTACAGTCTGTCCGCCAATACCAAACGATAAGTACGGTACAGTGACGTTCCATTATTGCTAGTTTGTGTGTATTCAACACACTTAAGAGTAACAACATTTTGATCGGACTGTACCGGCTAGCTTTGTCCGGCATATTGGAGTGAGATAAATACTGCATGTTATGAGTGTGGAAAAGGGTCGAAGGTGGCTTTGAGCACATACTCGGCGGTGACACTGCAATCCCATCCAGGCTTGAGTTCCCCTGTTTACGAGCTGCCCCGAAATGGGAGTCCGATCCAATGCGCTATCAACCAGAGAAATGAACCCTTCTCTTCAAAAATTAAGGAAAAGGAATGAATGTGCCAAGCTTTCTCCTGCATAGAGACGTTCTTTTGTTAAGTAAACCACATCGGCTTGCACTGCACGTGCACACGATACTTTGCACCATTTTAAGGCAAGGGTTGCTTTTTCTTTTCTTTTGAACACTTGTTTACAGGTGGGTTCTTGTAGTTAATACTAAGATAGAGGGAAGAAAGCTGTCCACAAGAAGAAACAACCACAAACGAAACGAAATGTTGTAACGAGTTCATATGTTGATCCTGTTAGCTTCCAGAACAGCAGTTCAACTTCATTAACACGTACTGAACACATAATTCCATTCCCTATATAATTTGTAATTGCATATAATTAGAATTAAGGGTCACTGGTAGTGAAACTTCAAATTTCTTGTTTTTTTACAGATCTTTCTGAAAGCTTTACTGTAATTGCATTCATATTATGTTAATATTAACACCAAATTTCATTCAATTGGATAAATGCTTTGAATGATGTTAATGATTTCATAAATGTAATTATGTAAATATATTGTAGAACTAAGATGTTTTATTAAAATCTGAGAAAATTAGTATTTTCTGAATTGGACTTTTGAACCATACACAAAAAATTCAAAATTGTGTATTTTAATCACTTTGATTACTGAATTATTATAGGTTTTAAAAAGGCCAGAACGTATACTAAAAATGTTATATCAACATATCATCATAAATATATGTTTTGAGGCCACTGGCTAAAATAGACAATATAGAAAAATCTGATGTGTTCCATTCACATAACTTTCTTTACACCTCTGTTAAAAATCTTATTCTTCTGTCTAATTCATGCTAATCGAGATAAAAATTAGCACAATGATTTCTTGTAAGTATATGAGAAATAATGGTATACACTAGGCTAAAGCGATAGTCAAATCTTTTAATAACTGGCTGCAATATGTTTGAAATCCGTTTCTTTGCATTGCCAAGAGTTAACAAATTGCTGTATGTGAAAAGTTGAAGTATTTTAAAGCTGAAACCAATAGCAAGGAATGTCTAAAAATAACCAATTCCACGAAAAAAATGTAACATAAATTGTGTGTTTTAATGTGATCTAAAATTTTAGTGGAGTAAGTTTTTGTCTATCCCTTAGGTTTACCAGTTATGTAACTTTCAGAAAATTCATTCAGAATAGAGGTATTCAAATGCTTCTTTCAGGAAATATAGGATAATAGTTTTATTCTTCATGTGAATATCTTCAATATACTATGTATTTAATCATAATTTTAGAGCCAGTATTGAAAACTCAAGAATTTTCGATTTTTTTTATATAAAGGGTAGTTCAGGTGGAGGATTTTCCTCAAAATCTTCATATCGCATCCTTGGAAAATACTAAAATTAAATACCAAGTTTGGTATTTTACGGACTTCTGTTTCTGAGTTATCGTGTTCCATGATACACGAACACATGCTCACATGCGAGCGTAGACCTTTTTCTAACTGTGCCTTTTTTATATAGGGGACCCTAAAACGTATTTTCGGTGAAAGCTAGATATCGAATTTTTTTTGGAGTGCAATACCTTCTCTACCTACATACCACGTCGAATGTTGATTATAATTTACAATTATATATCTTTTTATGATTTGTTTTAATTGATTCACATGAAAAGTTTTGCTTAACTACCAAGATTATGTTACAGCTTTTCTTCCTGTAATATGCGCTGTTGCATTTCAGAAACCACTGTAGTGTGTGAAAATCCACTGCAAGACTACACTTGTATTTAGGTTCATATTTGTTTGTTTATAATATCATGTATTTATATCATCTTCACCAGTTTGGTCTACTTGGAGTTATTTCACTTAAAGCGTTTATCAGTGTGTTCTTAATTTTTCGTTCAGAAAAATTGTATCTGATCGCTTATGATTTACCATTTGCTGCACAAAATTAATGAATGTAAAAGAATCATTGGAAATTCAAGATATACATTTATTACTCTTTCAAATACCTTCAACATATTGCATTCTAGTTTAAGTCGTTAGAGAGCACCAAAAATATCCCAAAGTGTTTACAATATACTGTAATTTTCCCTACTCTGTGTGCCTAGATAGCTACCACATATGTTTTTATAATTATATTTCATTTAAAGCCACTTTAAAAACTTGACCATATCACGACTGATTTTGGGTAGGATATTACGTTGACGGTATGTGGTGGACAATAGTTTTTTAAGGATCCATCCCCGAACCATACTATCCACACTTCCCGCCAAACACATGGTGTTAGATTGCCGTCTACTATATATGTTCTACCATCCTCAGTCAATGGTGTCATCCGTAGTGAGATGAAAAAGTGCAGCTAGCCTTTTAAGTCTTATTTCCTCATACCGTACCTTCACTATCTGTGAACAGGTGGTAGCGCAAGCGCAATTACCATCTATTTACAGTTTTGTTATTGTTATAGACTGAAGATAGAACATTGGGACGTGGTATTAAATATCCAATCCAGTATTTACCTTGGCGACTGAAGGAAACCATGTAAAATCCCTTGCGGGATTAGTCGGCCAATGGGAAACGAACCCAAGATCTCTCAAATGCGGTACGCAGACATTAGCGCTCACTTACCATATTCTGAAACCACTTTTTGGGGAACATTCATCCTTTTTAGCAGGAATTATACAGAAACTTAAACTTCAGAGTAAATTATGTTGATACTGGTTCTTCAAAATTAACTTTTTAATGTGCTTCAGAAAGTAAAACCAAAATTACACTCTGTTTATCCGTTCATGATTTAGCTGTTAATGCATTGTAGCTCTCCTTCCATAAAACCAAGGTTTTATGAATCAAATTAATAAAAACATGGCGTAGTTCGCTTGCAATATTAAACATGTTTCAAACGCAGCTTTCTCATTCAAAGTACTTGCACACATACACACAAAACGATCGTTATAATGAACGTCAACTGTCGCTAAATTCAAATTAGCTGACATCCATTGCGTCACGCACACACCAGACTGTTTTTTGTTTTGTTTTTGCGACTCCCAACTCTCTCAAAACTTGTCACGAATATCAAAACTGAACTTCGTCGTTTGTTATTGTGCCTGTGGTGCAAAGTGGTTGTTGAGAGCTGCAAAAATACCAGTTTAAAAATAATAAGGGTTGCTCCCTTGACAAACAGCTCACGAGTAACGTTGCCTTTTCCCACTCTATCCCGGGGAGCAAATGTAGCACACGAGAATGCTTGCTATTAAACATTGTAATCCGAATAGTATTTTCAGTATAACTAAAACACAATTCGATTTTAACAAGAATTGCATTAACAGTGAAGAAACGGACACGTGTGGCCGAGATCGTTAAAGAACGATTGAGAACGAGAAATCTGCATTTCAATACCACCAGGATGAGATTTTCTTCAATTGCTATGATTTCCGAATACCTGAGCGGAATTTTAAACTTAGGTCTGGAAAATTTCGTTCTGAAATTTGCATTTTTGTTTAGACTCTCATTTAAACTAATACATCCGTAAAATTTGGAAAATGCACATTATATATCTTATTTGTTCATTGAATTTTCAACATTTTAAAGTTTGACTACAGTTGTAGTCGCCTCCGCCGCGGCAGCGCGACTGCTTGCCATGCGGGAAACCTGGATTCGATTCCCGGTACCGCCTTGGGGAATTTTCCCTCGCTGGGAGATTTGGCACTCAAGACTCGTGAGATCCCTGGGGGGGCTATTGTGGAGCTACTTGATTGAGAAGTAGCGGCTCCAGATCGAGAAGACCGCATCAACCGGCCGGGAGGGACTCGATGCGCTGATTACGTCCCACCCTCCAGCACTGCACCCCATTCTTGACGCCTTCGAGCCGAGATGGCGGATGCAGCGGCCAGGCGGCATGCCGAGGTTCCTTGTGGACTGTCGTGACATGGAGTCACGTTACTTTACGGTTGTATATTAGGACTATAGTTATTTACAATGTGTACAATTACATAAGAATAGTTAATATTAAGTGTAAACAATTCGAAGATGTAAATCAATTAATTTAAATATATGGAGAACATGTAGCTAATTATTTATAATAAAATAAACATATTATTGATACAAATATTTTAAGTTCTTGTAGCAACACTGTTTTTTGATAACTTGGTGTAATGGTGGAGTGAAAGATTTACTACAGAAGTTTAACTGTAAGACGTTTTGTTTCGTGTAATGGACAGTCAAAGATTAAGTGATTAACATTCTGTATTGTATATGAACAGGCACACGTGGCACTGTTTTTGACTGACTAATTTAGCCCGTTCAACACAGAAACTAAATTGTGTCACTGTAAGAGTAGGCTAAGAAGGTTTATATGTAATCTAGCTTGAATTTCGGGAACGAACACGTGTTTTGTGAAATAATCATGAATACTTTCTTGACAATTTGAGTTCCAACTGTTAAGTATGTCTTTTTTTAAAGCGTTCTTTACCAACGATATAGGGCATTATGCATATTCACATTCTGTGTCTAAATTAGAGGCTGTTTTTGCAGGTTTGTCAGCTCTTCCATAGCCTACATCTCCAGTATGGCCAGGTACCCAGCATAAGTATAAATGTGCACTGATTTCTGATATCGCCTGCAATAGGATCATCTATTGCTTCAATAGATATATCAAATAATTTGATGAGATTTATACCAGTTTTCTTCTTCTATTTCAAGGATAAGGCTTAACCCCGTTGCGGCTCCTTTATTTGTTGTAACCATCTCTTTGTGGGTAGCCAATGTTTATTTTTCCAATAGTATATATTCAAGGATTGAATTTCTATCTTGGTTCACACGTTGTACGTTGTTCCACCATTTCTGTTTATATTGACCTGCAGTTTGTAACAGGCGGCTGAAGTTAATATACAATAATATAATGACTCCATGGCACGACAGCTCACAAGGAACCTTGGCCTACCACCCAGCCACTGCGTCTCCCATCTAGGCCAATGACACATCATGGATGGGGTACAGTATTGGAGGGTGAGACGTGGTCAGCGCCTCGACCCCCCGGCCCGTTAATGCGGTCCCCTCCACCAGGTAGCTCCTCAATTAGCTCCTCAGGACCTCATGAGGCTGAGTGTACCCCAGGCCAGGTGTCCCAGCGGAGAAAAATACCCAAACCGGTACCAGGAATAGAACCCAGGTCTCGCATTACCAATGCGCTAAGGAGACGACCACAGTTATCATATACTAGTTATTATATATAATAATAGTCCTTTTGCCCAGTTGCAAAATTCTGGCTTGCATGATTATTTAAATAATAATGTTTACTGTCATTGAATTAAAAATGAACCGCGTGACGCATTTTTAAAAATATGCGAAAAACAAATTCATGTCTTATGGTAAACGAGTTTACAAATAAATATAACCTATCATATTTTTATATTAACCCTAATTATTTGGGAATTATTACTTTTCGCACTCCCCCAAACTCTTGATATTTTGAACTGTAATAATTTATTTCAAAAAAGCCTATGAGCATTTTCTTTAATTTACTTTTATTGGCAATATAACATTCCAAAACAAAGTAGTAAAATAGTGGAGTATTTTAGCAAGGAAAAGTGTTCGAAAAATGTTTGCAGGAAATAAGGTTTATATTTGGACGTGCCTATTTATAAGCATACGTCTGCCAATTTATAACTTTAGTCACAGCTTCGAAACTCTTGTAGGTATATTTTATGTAACATTGAAAAGTAACCATTTTGAGATTAGGCAACGCAAGAAGCACTTGTGTATAATGTCCACATACTCATACATCAGAGGATGTTCCTGGTAAGCACGCGTCATGAAAACAAAAGGGTTTCTGTTTGTTCGTAATCAGGAAACTTGCCCTAGCTTTCTTGTAAAGAGAAAAAAGGGTAGTTACCTACTCAGAAGACTACTTATGAGTTGGTCAGTTTTGAGGACATTAAATGAAACATACTATTTAGATCTAATGACTAGCATCTTGTACTTATCCTAATCACGTTGTAGTTACCCTAATAGTAAACTCTCAACAATATACTGTAAACAACAGAACTTGCTGTTAAATTTATAAATGCTGAACATGGTATTGTGAGCTAAAGATAGCAAAAAAAAAAAAAAAAAAAAGATTTTTCTCTCACCGCAAATTAAATTTATTTTAGTGAAACTTTATTTATAAACATTTGGTAATATTGTGGTAGTATTCTTGCCTCTGTTCTCTCTATAAGTTCCTTACTTCCATCCTTAAAATCACTAACACTTAATTTCTTTTAAAACATAGTATTACTGGCGTATGTATTTGAACTGATTTTTCTAGTAATTTACTGACAATTTTGTTATGATGAATTATATTGGAAGAATAAACAAATAACTAAAGATATAGGTTCTTAAGTGGCGTTTTGCAGTGCGCAATGTCGGTATTTTTACGAAAACACTGCAAACGCACGACAGTTGATCCAAGCTGCGTTACTTCCGATAGCGTGGGCCAGGCGCGCTGCTTGTTTCTGGGTAAATACCTAATCCACGTTAACCCTTAAGCGTTCTGTTGATGTGCTTTTGTTGATGTGCCTTCTGTTGAAACATTTTGTGTTATGTTATATCAATGCGCAAAATAAATAATCATCAGATAAATAAAATAATGAAGAAAGAGAAGAAGAGAAATATTTAACTTTGACATTTTGTTAAATTTTCAACCATGCCCTGCAACAGTTGATTGAGTTTCAACGGGAAATTCCTAGCGAGCAGAAATCGTCGCCGCAGCGAACTTGAAAAGACTATATGACAAAAGCATGTAAGGATTTATTTGTGAGCTGATGCCTATTGTAATCAGATTGTAGAAGAAACAGAAAGTTGTTGGTAAAACAAAAAAAGAGTTTTTGTTACAGTATGTTCAAATATTGCCTTTAATGTATTTAGACAAAATGATTATAGCAAAAATTAATAAAGCTCATTATAAACATTTGATAACTTTTATAACCAAACTAATGAACATTTCTCAAATAAGGCTATAATCAAACTTTTATAATATTTCTGTGACGCAGAAATAACTTTGAACCAGAAATCTGAAATCTTCAACTGGCAGTATTTTGAAAAATCTAAAGTTACATTTACATTACCTTCTCTCTGTATAATGTAATAAACGGTACAAAAGCCTGTTCTTTTATCTACTTCATTCCTATCAAGAACAACTTTAGTAGAAAGGGTCTTGTTACATATTTTCTTGTGTCTACAAGAGTTATAAGGGAATACACAAGCCTAAGTGATAGTCAATTTTTTAAGAGCCAGTCGCTACGATATAGGAATAAAATGCCATTCTGTTTGCATTATCAGGAATGGAAAAAATAAAAAATGGCTTTCCATTTGAGTATAGTATAAGTTTTGGAAAATTTAAACCAATACAAAAAACAATGTATGGTTGTAGGCAGAAGAACTCTAAATAAAACAGTACGTTAAGCACCTAACTTGGTATTTAAGTTCAATATCTTTCAAGGATGCGTCAAGAAGATGTTCCAGAAAATCCCCCATCCCAATTACCCTTTACCCGGAACATTTATGTTTGAAAATTTTGATTGTCTCAAAATGGTTTTAGCAATTTTTATATGTTTAAGATACTTTCATAACAAAGAAATCTATATCCTAAATTTTCTGGGAATAGCCTTTGCAGACCCTTCATTCTCTTCATAACTGATAAAACCTTAAGAGATAGAAAAACACTTACTACACAAAATATGTATATTTCATTAAAACACACAATATATGTCAATGGTTTTTTTTTTCTTTCTTTTTTTGTAGAGACCGTTTTCGAGGTACACTGGGTTATTGATTTCAGTTTTAAGATACTTAAACTTTTCTCAAACTGGAACATCTTTCTTTTCGTCTCTCTCTTGTTTACTTCTAGCAAGCAAGAGAACCAAATTTCATTTGTGTCACTTAGCGACCTCTTTTAAAGATCTGACTATCGCTATAGTCTGGTGCTTCTTTCTACTTACAAAGAAGCAAGTAATAAGACAAATTCTGACAATGTTCATCTTGATTAGCATGACGTAGATAAAAGAATAATCTCTTTTAAGGAAGGTTTGTTTATGGAACAGCTAGAGAAAGTCGTGTGAATAGAACACTCCTGAATCTTCTTAACAAAAGAGGTAAAAATATATGGCCTTGTTGATATGCGCCTACAGACACGCCGTATTAAAGAATTCCAAGAAGGCTGGGAATTTAATTTTCATAACGAAAGCGTCGTTACAAGGATTAATGATCTGGATAACGTTTCTCTTAGACTCTTGGGAAAGCGCGAGGAATGTGCTGCTCCTCGCCAGCCCAGCATCTAAAAAAACAATATTACAGCAAGAATTTAAATATTTCATTAGACGCAACAGTAAAGATAAACTCTAAAGCGTGGAAGATATCGATGTCTGATGCCTCTTGGTGCTAAGTTTATTTCTTTTCTAAGTACCCAGCGTGCAAGTTTATGAAGGTGGTCGCCATGGGTGCATTAAAACAGACGCAATAATACTTATGTGCAGCGTCTCAGGAAATAGGTTTTATTGCGAAGAACGAGCAATGGCCAGGAACACATTACTTCTGGTGATTCCTGAAGCGAACATCTCTGAAACAGTAGTTTTAATTCTTGAGCATAACTAGGTTTAACATTATCCAGGTTTGAAACTGTGGGTTCATGGCAGTAAAATATATAACCTGTGGTTATTTATTGTTATACAGATGTGAAATTTGCTAGACTCAACACAAAAATTTACTTTCTCAGGCATGTGTAGATAGAGAGGGAATTTTGAACCAAGATTTCATCTCTTATACATGTTTTGAGGACCCCTAAACAAACCAAAAATCTTATGTGTACCATTCACATGACTTTCTCCACGTATCTGCAACAAATTACTCTTAAAAAGCTTATACTTCCATTTACTTCATGCTAATCAGAAAAAATTAGCAGAACTAGTTTTATTATTTACTTCATTGTAAGTAGAAGCGAAATAAGGGAGTACCATAGGTTAAAGTGATAATCAAAAGCTGGTGCTATGTTACTGAAGTTTCTTTGTTTGTATGGACAGCAGTTGACAAATTCCTGTATGAGAAAAGTATAAGTTTTTCATAGTAGAAACCAAAAACAATAAATGTCTCAAAACGATGAACTCCACGAAAAAATGTATACAACATAAATTGGTGTTTTAACGTGCTCTACATTTTTGTGTAGTAAGTTTTTGTCCATATTTTACGGTTTAGCAGTTATTCAAAATTCCGTAAAATCCAAAATTTTCTGGGAATAGTCTCTGAAGACCTCTTCATTCTGGGTGACTTTTATATAACTGGCAAACCGTAAGAAATATACAAAAAACTTATTTCACAAAAAAATGTAGATCTCATTAAAAGAAGCGATTTATATCATTTACATTTTTATGGTAGAGTTAACCGTTTTCAAGATGTTGGATTATTAGTTTCAATTTTAAGCTACTTAAACTTTTCTCAAACGGAAGGCACCTTTCTTTTCGTTTCTCATTTCTTTTTTCCTGGGAAGCAAAGAGATGAAATTTCAGTTGTTTCACATAATGACGGGCTATTAAAGGACGAGACTATCGCTTTAGCCTGTTCATTTTCTTCTTTCCCTTCTATTTACATGGTGGCTAGTGATAAGACTAATTCCGCTTATGTTTATCTTGATTAACATGATGTAGATAACTGATTAATGTTTTGAACAAAAGGTTAGTTTGCCGAATAGCTAGAGGATATCGTGTGAATTGAACTCATTAGGTGTTTTTCCCTTTTACTTACGAGTAATAGGGACAATCTCGACAATCTCAATGTTTATATCGATTAGAATGAAATAGTTAAGAGGAATAAGGAATAACATTTAGGTATTGATATGGTTCAATGAGACTGAGGAGGATTTGCTGCAGATAATGCAACCTTAAATCGACTTTTCACATTTCATTTTCTACTTGCATTTATTGTAGCTGCCACAGTTATAGTTCACTTATTATTTCTTCACCAAACAGGATCCAATAACCCTGCTAATGTTTATCTTGATTAGCATGAAGTATATAGAGGAATAAGCTTTATAACAATGATTTGTTATAGAGATGTAGAGAAAGTCATGTGAATGGAACACATCAGATTTTTTTATCTTGTAGTATTGATTATATGGATTTTAATAAAATGTAAAAATGATTTCAAGTTTGCTTAATATTGAGCTTAGAGATTGTTTTCCTCAGTATTGTAACAAATGTCTATATTGACTGCAAATGTAGTTATAAATTAGATCTTAACTTCACTGCTGCAAAAAGTCCCTCGACGTTTCGACGCGTAGACGGTTTACAGCTGCACGCCATCAATAGCTCGCGAACCACTGAGCGCCAACACTCCAATGACGCACGACTCTGAAAAAACTCACAAATAACCAAAGAACCACTCCCTTGCACTACAATACTGCCTCCTTTTACAGCTAGAAAATGACATCACTCAACTTCCAGCAAGCTTCTGGAAGCCTAGAAGAATCGAGACTCGTGTTCCCGAAGGTTTCGATTACTGCTGTGTCGCTCTTGCTGTTGCTTACGCATCCAACTGTGATGTCTCACATTCCATGAATAAGGGAATTCACTAGGCTAAAGCGGTAACCAAATCTTTAGAGAGCTCGTTGCTATATGATACATTGGCATTTCGTTCTGTTTCATTGACCAGGATAAGGAAATATGAATAAATATTTTCCATTTGAGCATTTATAGGCATTTTAAAATTGAAGCAACAACCAGAAATATAAATAACAAAATCTCTTAAACATAGGTATACGTTATGTGATAGATTATCATAAATCTACACATTTGCACCCACACTTACGCCCACGTACATACATACAGATGCTCATACACCGAATGTGTCTATACAAGTAGGTACCTTATCTGTTGTACACATACTTCCATTAAGTATTGCCAGGCTTGGCCAGTTTTGGCTGTTTAAAATCAAGTCTCAGCCCACGTTTAATTGCAGCTAAAAATACAGCATGTAACAATTTTTCCCAAGCACTCTTAATCTGCATGCAAACTGGCAAAATATTTGTGTAATCTTACACCTACTTTGGGATAAATAATCCCCCAGGTTACGTGTGATACGTGCCAAGTGAAATTAGGATAGCTTGAATAGGGAGATGGAATATTTTTTGCTGATGATTGTACTGATACCGAGTAAATATTATTTAGTATATATCTCATTTTTGAACATTCACAAACAAACGTATTTTTGTCAAAGGGTTTATATCTCTCGGATTTAGCCCCCCTACCTGTTTTTAAGTTCTTTGAGTGTAGAAAACAAGAGACTGTGTGGTGTTTGGATCTGTGCCGTGTTCACTCTACTCTGCTTGTCGGGAGGTTAATAATTAACTCAGTGCTGGTGTTTTTGCCGTCATTGCCCTAGCAGTTCCACGTAAAACGGTTGCACTATCATGGGGAACCGAATAAATAGAAATACGGAGAGGATCAATAAACCGAACACCGCTAGTGCCATTACCTGAACGAATACAGGCACGCACTGCGTTAGTCTTTTACACCGTTTCAGCGGTTAGCCCATTACCCAAGTTTGTACTGCACCGACCACGACAAAACAAATAAAAACGTGTTTCGAAATAATGGACGCTTACGTCATATGGATAGCGAGTGGTATGGGTAAAATGCATGTTGTTCTAAAATACCGCATTATTACACGGTGGGATCTGTGGGTTGTCACCGTGTTTTATTCCACTATAACTATAGCAATAAGAACTACTTTCAAAATCTGGTGCAATGATTTCTACCCTCTGGCATTTATTAGAGGAGTAAACAAACTATTCTTATAGACGTTTTCTTGTCTTTCTACTTCACTATTATGAGGATAAACCTATGAGAAATGGCTACATTACACGTTTCATTAAAGATACAAAATAAACCAAATAAAAATAGTGCTGAATGACAGAACACTAGAACAAGTAAAAGAGTTTAATTATCTAGTCTTTCTTTAGGGTGTAACAGAGAAAAATACATAAAAAATAGATTACAAAGATTGCAGCACTGAAAAGAACATTGTAAAAGTAAGAAAGGAAACATCTAAAAGTTTATAAATTATTGCTTGTACCTGCATTATTGCATGGCTCAGATATATGGACTCTGAGTAAAACAACACTCAAAAAATTGAAGCTGCAGAAATGAAATATTTACGATTTGTGGTAGAATATACATTAATGGACAAAAACCGAAGTGAAGTTATTCGTAAAGAACTGGAAATATTTACTCTTACAGATAAAATAGAAGAGTACAGGCGACAATGGTATGAATATGTCTTAGAATGAATCCCAAAAGAATTCCCTGGAAAAGTTTGAACTATCAACCGAGAAAAAGAAACAAGGAACGTTCACGAAAAGCATGGCTACAGCAACTTAAAATAATTGGAGCCGGAACAAATCAAATAATTTTGAAAGTAAAAGATAAGAAGAAGAAGATTAAAGATACAAAGGGAATAAAAATAGTAAAATTCTGATACATTCCAGTCACATTACTTTCTCTACCTATTCTGTACCAAACTATTCATACAGAGCCTTATTCTGATATCTACTTCATTATAATCAAGATAAGCATTAGCAGAAACGGTTTTATTACTTAATTCCTTATAAGTAGAAGGGAAATAAGGGAATTCACTAAGCTAAGGCGAGTCAAAGCTTTTAAAAGCTGTCGTAATACGATTGTCATTCAAATTCGGTTCTTTCCATGACCGCAAGAAAAGAAAAACAGACATGAAACGGATAAGAACTTCCCGTTTCAGAAAAGTTTAAATCTCTTACGGTTTACCAGTTATTCAAAAGTCATTCAGTACGAAAAGGACTTCAGAGGCTATTCCAAAAGAAATACAGGACAACAGATTTTATTTGCAATGTAAATATCTTTAATATAAGGCATTTTAATCAACAATTTTAACAGCCACTTTTAGAAAATCGAAAATTTCGAAAAATGTTCCATGTGAAGGGTACTTTGGGGTGGAGGGGATTTTCCTGTGAATCGTAGAAGATACTCAAGCTACTGAGCATAAATACCAAGTTTGATATTTAAAGGATGTTTCGTTTTTGCGTTATGCAGTCCAGACACACACACACACACACACACACACACACACACACACACACACAAACGCGCGCGTGCAGACATATTTCTAATTTTGTTTTATTCAGACTACCCAAAACATTAATATTCGGTGAAATACCGGAATAGAATTTTTGGGTGTAATGCAATATCTTCTCTACCAACCTACTATGTGCATTGTGAGTACATACGTGCTAAAAGAAAGTAAAACAGTAAAAACTGGACGCTTCAAATGGCACACTACAATCTTTGTCAAACTTTAAGGATAGATTCATATTACAGGAGTGCTTATTCCTGTCCTTAAACATATGTGATATCTCAAGAGGTTAAACATATATTAAATTCCTATCAAAAATGAAGTTTTCTGCTGGAAACTAAAACTCTTCATCTTTATAACTCTGGATAATATAGTACTCTTTATTTTCTCCATACGTAATATGCATATAGTGGATCATTTTCGATATTTTACCAGAAATATATGTTTTTAGGTATCCTGAATCCATAATTTTTAAAGTGATTCTGTATGTGTGTGTTTGTAGACGGCATAGCACAAAAACGAAAAAACGTTAAAAACTAACTTGATATTTATATTTAGTATCTTTCAAGGATGCGACACGAAGATTTTAGAGAAAATCCCCCAGCCCAAACTACCTTTTACTTGAAACAAACTTTGTTTCAAACTTTCGTTTTTTCCAAAAATGGCTCTAAAGGTTTTTGATTAAAATACGTATATTAAAGATATTTGCATAACAAATAAAATGTATATATTACTCGTTTCAGGAATAGATTCTAAAGAGCTGGATGAATGTTGCACAACTGATAAACTAAACTTACTTAAACAAAACAAAAACTTCCTTCACAAATAATGTAGATCTCGTTAAAATACACAATTTATGTGTATGCTGTTTTTTGTCGAGTTGACCATTTCCAGGATATCCCTTGTTATTGGTTTCAATTTTAAAATATGCAGTTTTTCTCAGACGGGAAGTCACCTTTCGTTTCCATCCCTCTTTCCTTTTATTGCTGGCAATGCAAAGCGTATCAAACTTCAACTGTTCACATGGCGACAGCTTTTTAAATATTTAATTATCACTGTAGCCTAGTGTATTTCCATATTGCCCTTCTGCTTATAAGGAAGCAGAATGTTCTTATAATAAGAATATTTTTGCTAATGTTTATTTCGATTAGCATGATTTAGATAAAAGAATAAGCTTTTGTTAGAATAGTTGGTTGCAGACGAAGTAGAAAAAGTCATGTGAATGGAATACATCAAACCTCTTTATGAGGAAAACCTGATAAATATGAACTCTTGAGTGACACGTGACCCAATGAATTATGACACTTTATTTTCACTAATCTTGAACACTTGTGTTTTGGAGACTTTAAAATGTTACTTAAGATGCAAATTTTGTCCACTTTCTTCAGATTGGTAAATATAACTTTTTTGATCTTGTTGATGAAATCAAAATAGTGTTTTGTTGATATCAAGATGTTTAGTTTTGAATTCAGGGCTTTAATAATGTAACAGTAAATCAGAAAACTAAATGTGTAATTTTATTAATATTTAAATTTTAGAATTGTTATAGACTACGGTGGTACTTTACACATTACAAGAAATAGTTACAGCTATAGTTATGTTGAATATACCCGTGATAATTTGTAGAAATGAGCAATGTATACACGAGTACCCAGGAGTGGGTATTGCCAACTACAAGATAGCAAAGGAAATGTCTACAGATTAAAACTATACTGAGACTTAAAAATCACAAATGAAGTTAATCCATAAGCCCTACTTGGCATCGTAGAAATGAATTAATCCGAAACTTAGAATGCGACATCATTTTTCCTGAGTTGCAATTGATCGCAGCTTTATAATTAGAAGCCGAGGGAGATGTGGCTAGTTCTGGAGCTTACTGATTGAGGTGGCGCTATGGTAACGCATTTGATTCGCATTCGGGAGTTTCGATTCCCGGGGGGTCTCCCCAGTCATTTGGCGAATGCTGGAATTGCTTCTCCCATCGCCATAATATCCAGCCCTTCCTGTAAGTGTCAGCGCTGGTGTTTCGGTGCAGCGTGCAGCATTCTCTGTAGTGCGTTTTTCGTACCTCAGCATTCTGGTGGTTAGGCAGTGTATAGACCATCCCTTTGGAAGGGAGCGCGTTGAACCTTATAGGTTGGTGGGGATTCTCGATATTATTGTCCAGGCCACGCCGTGGCCAAGTGGTTAGATCACTCGTCTCTCACCTAGGTGGCCTGTGTTCGATCCCAAGCGATCACATGTGAGATTTATGGTGAACAAAGCCGCGCAAGGGCGGGTTTTCTCCGGTTTCCCCGCCATCGCATTTCACCGGTGTTCCATCTTCATTTCATGTATCACCAGTGTCATCGCCTGCGGCACCACAAGTAGCGGGTGTTAAAAATTACAAAAAAGTATGTCTGTCCGAGTACATGAAACTGTAGGGGCTCTGGCACTGCTGTGTCGGCCTCCTAGTTCCGGCCGCCCGGTATCACATTTCGTCACATTCCTCTCTCCCAGTGCGTAGGCACAATATGTTCATTGCATCAGTGCTCAGTCTCCCTCCAAAAACACTGTATCCCCTAGTGCTGGAGCTTAAAACCATGAAAAGTGAGAGATGTTTAGTCACTCCTGGAACGTTCACAAAGCTCGATAAACAGCCTCATCGTGTTAATCCCTCTCTCGCCGCGCCTGGATTACAGTCCCGACTGGATCTAGCTGCACCGCTCAGGATTTTATACGGACTGCTTCTTGGTGCTTACGAAGTAACTTCAGCAGTCTAGGTCCCACGAGCTCGTTTGTATTTTCCTTTCAAATGCTTATCTATCGCTTACTTATGGCGGGCGTCTCTACGTCACAGAGATACTGTCCCGCACTACAGAGGTACTGGGGGCAGTTGGCGGTAGGTCACAGGTCACAGTGAAGAGGTGTTATGACACAAATCTACTTCACTGTCACAAGCGATTACTTTTAACTGCACACATAGATTTCCAACTGCTATCCGAGATAGTGAGTGACTGTTTTCAATTTTGTAAAATGCTTCAGTTCCCGGAGTTGTATTACACGTTCCATACCTATAGATGATACGCTTTTATAAACTATTACATTTCTACATCTCTAAGAAAATATTTAGTTTCCATTTGCAATAACTTCAGAACTATGTATAACACTCGATTTATTTATTAAATTATATTCTTACATAACATTTAGCATAACGTTAATAAATATGCTAATAATAATAATAATAATAATAATAATAATGGTTATAGCAATACAAGCCTAATAATAATTACAATATATGATTGGGTATGATAATTATTATACTTGATCCATTTTGTTAAAATTACTTGCCTGTAATGTTCACGTGCTCTTTGTAACACGCAATATAATGAAGTCTTATATTAGCCTTATATGTATCCGTAAACTATTGGGATAAATAAGGCACCATTCCTCAGAAGTAGTATAGAAAACTTGATCCTCTCATTCGACTCTATATTTTCATACACATTTCCGTGGATTCTACTGATTAGAAGCAGCCATTTCACTGCGACAGCCAGCCACAACATAACGTCTCAGGGAAGAGGTGAATGAACTGAGGGTTACGTCACAGCCCACACCGTCCTCCCCTCATTCAGGAGCTGTGTTGCGAATACAGTTTTGGAGACGTCTGACATAAGTGGATACGAAACTGATAAAGTGATTTTTAAAGTACTAAAATACAGATTACAATGTTTGTAAAGACGTTACTAGTAACAAAAGAAGCACTCACACTAAGTTTCATTCAAACATGTCTTTTCATTCTGGATAAATTAATTAATTCATTCCATTTAATTAGGTAAAATGAAAGGCTATCTTCTATAGATCTTAAGCTAAATGTTACGTTTTAAAAAATTATAATCCTTAATATGTTTGTAACAAATTGTTTCCTAAAGTGGTTGGTATTTTCTAAAAACTTATTTTACATCGCAAAGCAGAAAAAACAGCAAAAAAACGCATGATTATACTAATTAATTTTTTAAAACGTATCTATAACAGATATTACAATTAGAAATTGTATTAAACACATTCTGCAGTACTTTGGAAAAACATTTCACATACACACACACACACTCTCTCTCTCACTCTCTCTTTCTCTCTCTGTCTCTCTCTCTCTCTCTTACACGCTTGCTTTACTTGCTATCCGCCTCTCACCTAGACGGCGTAGGGCAGGTTATCTCCGGGTTCTCCGGTTTCCCCCGCTATCGCCTTCCATGGTGCTCCATCTTCATCCCATCTATCAGTGTCATTGCCTGCGGAGCCATTTGTAGTAAAAGCGGGTATTAAACACTTTCAAAAATAAACTGCAGCCCTTTGCTTTCCTATTTTTAATTTTTTCTCTGCATCATTTCACCTCCGTAATCTTCAAATAGTCTATTACTTCATCAATCAGTCTCTTTCTGGGGCTTTAGTTTTTTTTGTCGAGCATAATCTTGCTTTAAATACTCTTAAAGATATTCTATTCATCTCAATTCGTTCTAGATAACCCATCCATTGTAGTCTTATTGCTTTTATAAAACTCATAACTGGATTAATCTATTTTTATAACTTATTCTCCACACAGCTGTGCTACTACACGGTCGTATATCCTCCTCATTATTATACATTAAAAGTAGCCAATATGTTACATTCACATGAGTTTCTCTAAATTTAATATCTTCTAAATTTTATAGAAGGTTTTTATTTATCTATTTTATACCAAGTGAGATAAAAAGAAATATTAATTACATCTTTCATTGTAAATACAAGATATATAGGAAGCTGAAACGTAGTCAAATCTTTAAAAAGTGGTTCACAATATGCTTGATTTGAAATTCCATGTGAAAAAGATATGAATAAAATCTTCATAATATGACAGGTAGTAATTTTTATACGTTTAATTATAGGTTATATATCTTTATTTTCTTATTTGAAAGGTCAAACAAATAAAAGAATATCTTGGAAATTATTGAGAATGTATAACGTTTTATATACAAATTATGTATTTCAAGGAGACTCATATTTGTAAGTGTTAAGCTTTAGCCTATCTTTTGTAGTTAACTGTATTTTATTTATTTCTCTCTCTCTCTCTCTCTCTGTTTACTTTCCTATATGTAGGACTTATACCACCTACGAGCTAACTTCTGTTGAAGAGCAGAATCTCTGGATCAGTCCAATACTTTGCATAAAAGCGAGAAAGTGAATGATATAAAGGGAAGGTGAAAGGATGACATAAAAGATGATTATGGAGCAATTGGTGGAATAAATGGTGGGGGAAACTGGAGGAAACGCGCTCAGATGCTGCTTCGTACACCACAAATCCCAAATACCCACTGGGATCGAACTCGAACCGTTTAAAATAAAATAGTGAAAAAGTATTATTTAAAAGCATGTTCTCATTTAGGGGGTTTCTCCTGAAAATGTACGCGTTTCATCTTCTGAAAATGGTATACTTGGGTTATACCTACCGTTCACTGACACACAGCTTCCCAGTAATGTTGGTTAGGACATAAGTTGCCTTAAACGCCTGTCTTGTGTTACAAACATGGAATACTCTAGGTGATGTCTGTTGATAGAGCCATCAAGTCTGTCTTGCATTCCTTCGGGCTTCCACACAGAGAAGCATAGCTTTGTGGTCTCCATTTGTGCACAGGACCATCATTGTTCATTACCACTTGACAATACTCATGCTATTGTATATTACGACCCACTATAGAGAGCAATTTACCTTCGTAATTGTATCCGGTATTTATCTTGGCGACTGAGGAAAACCATGGTAGAGAAAAAAAAAAAAAGAAAATCCAACCAAAGCGATTGAACTCGGGACCTCCAAAATGCGAGCTACAGAGCTACTGCCGAGCGATTCCGCTTGGTTTCTTCATGTTTGGGGTAGGGGATTTTCTTGAAAATCTTCGCATCTTGATGCAAAACGAAGATATATATTGTAGCTTAACGTCCTTTAACCGGGTTGGTCATATGGAACGATGAATGAAATTTGGTGAAATGATCTCGGGGTCCATGGAGCTTAAAGTTACTCAGCATTCGTCTTCTCAGAATAAGGGAAACCCCCGAAAAAACCTTATCCGGGTAACTCACCCTAAGCGAGATTTGAAAACACGACCTGTTGAATGTGAAGCAGACACGCTACCGCTACACTACACAGACGGGCCAAGTTTGATATTTGACGAACTTTTCGTTTTCGACCTATGCTGTCCACAGACACACACAGACCTATTTTTAAAAATGCCTTTTTTTGGGATTCAGAGGAGTCTCAAATTGTATATTTCCGGTGAAATTTCGGTATGGAATTTTTGGGTGAAATACAATATTTTCTGTATACACTATGTACATAGTACGTGTAGAGAAAGTAAAAAGAATATCGTTGGCTGTAGTTATGTAAAAGGGCTGCTGTGCTTCATATAAGAACCGTTTTAGTATTACTGGAAAACTGTAACTAATGAATGTATTGTTCATTGCTTATCCATAGCGTGCGGTTTCTTTACCAGTTGCCATCCTCTTGGAGTCTCTAGTGCGTAAGCGAAGAATTTCTGTATATTAGATTTTAAATAAAATATGACGACACTAAATCTTGCTACATTTCCTGTAGGCTTTCTCACATCCATGTTCACAACAAACAGGCGTCATTTTGATTGAAACTAAAACTGAGCATGATCTTCACAGATTCCAGGCGTGAAGTGAAGCTTAACAGAATAATCCAAGTTTATTCTTAGAAATGATAAAATTGAAATTTATAGAACATAAATCCATATATAAAAACTATCAGCTTATTCTTTTGTGTAAATTACAGTTATTTAGAAAGGTTTTATTAACTGTAAAAAATACTTCTTTGTCCACTAACTTAACGTAGGTGTGCATTAACAGTCTCAGTTTAGTCTATTCTTCCCTCACTTCTCTGCTTTTTGGTGCTTGGCAGGAATAAAACCAGATGGTCGCTTTTATATCCACTTTCGAAAATTTTCGCCATTTATCGGTAATAACACATACCACTAATTCCTTATTGAATGATCACTAGATGTATGATATGCTCAGTGTCAGCCAACTGAATGCGCTATGACGTCAGCAAAGAAGTCTCTCCTTACTCCAGGCTCTCAGTTAGGATCAGGTGAGGCAACAGGAATGTTTGGTCTAAGCACTAAAAAGACCACCCTTCCTTTCCCTTTACACCCCTTGCCTATGAAACCCAGAAACTGTATTAAACGTCACGAGGAACTGAGCTGACTAACTCCGGAGAAAGTGATCAATCTTATCAGGTTTGAATCAATCAAACTAATTCCTCCAACTGAATTACTCAAAAACAGTGAAACCAAGTGAATTGTTTATATGAATGAGTTATTAAAATCCATCAGCAATGGCGTCCGTTGTAAAAGAATACAAGAGCACGTGAACACTTAACTTTTGACACCTTATGAGTTTATTGAAAGTTTTCTTTGAATGTTATTAAATGTAACGTACTATGTGCAGCAATTCAAAGTCTAAGACATCTTTGTATGCCGCGCTACACCTTTAAACTGGAAGAAATATGGAACCAAAAATTCCTCTCACACAAATAAATTTATTTAATTCCACCTAAACCAATTATTAAAGGCTTCTGCTGATTTTTTTAATAAAAATATGCATAATATATATAATATATTTTATAGAGTCAACTTTTTTACTTAAAATTGAGTTTTGAATGACATCTTGACTTCTGCATGTTTGAAGGAGTATCTGGGCATGAACCACTGGCAACATGTTATTTCTTTACGACCCGATAATAAACATTGTGCACACTTCAAAGCGTATTCAAGAAGAAACTTCTTTTCCCATGCTCTATCAGTATACAAATGACCCCAGATGGAAGGTCAATGGGGTCTAGGTCGCTAGAGGGCAGAAATATCAATGTTTCTTAGCATTGTACTCTTAATACGGTGGCTGTAATTAGAAGTAAATATGTTACATGCGCGCGGAATTGTATATTTCAGATTATCTATATTCTCAACTATATTTTAATTTACACATTTCTTCGAAGTTGCCTTAGAAAGCTGCACTTAATGATGTACGAACAAACATCCAAAAACTACCCTTTCTTTCGTAAGACAAATAATCATGCATCAGTATGATAGTCGGCTGCAGTTGTATCAATTTGTTAATTATCATGGACCAGATGCTATATCATATTTTCAGGGCTATCCGATTCTCAAAGTTTTGTGAATATCCAGAATGTACAGTCTGGAGTCGCCATTACCATCAGAACTAGTGACGTGCGACAGTGATAGGACCATTACCAACTAGTTTTGTGTCGCTTACATTTGTTTCTCCTTTTCTTTTTCTCGACAAAATGAACGCGAGGAGCAGCAGTCATGCATCGCCCTCTAGAGGCACTGTCCGTCTACCCCCACCCCTTCAGGGTCCCAGGGGATATTGCCCGAGGCAGACATTGAATTGCAACTGTATCCCAAATGATCAGGAGGATGTCACCTTGCCTGAAAGGCTTATCGTAATCTTGTCCGAGACCCCCCAGTCCAATTTCAAACAGAAGGGCAGCTAAAGGTGCTCTGGTGGTCATCTAGCCTGCCCTTAGTCCTAAGGGACAGAGCTCAGTCCTCCTTACGGATAAATAGAATGTTTGTGGCAATACTAAACCTTTCTAAGAAAAGAAATTCTTTCGGTTCAGATGTTTCTATATTTACCTCTTGTCTACCAAAACTCTGTGATTAGCAGCTCGCGCCTTGTATCTTCTGTTCACTTGTTTATATAAGCCAATATTAATTAGTTTATTGCTTCAGGGAACCGGTCAATCAATTAACAAAATTCAAGAGCTCTGAATATTTTACATCTTTATCTGTATAAGAAGTGTGCTTACAAAGTTTGGTAGATAAAGTAGATGTGAATGATGCATTTTAAAATAAAATTTCTAATTATTTTTTAAAAAAGAATCTTATGTGTTCCATCCGCATGACTTTCTCTATCTGCTTTGGAAGCAAACTTCTTTCAAAAGTCTATTCTTCTTTCTACTTCAGGCTAATGGAGATAAAAAATTGTAGAAACGGTATTATTACCTATTTCCTTAAAAGTAGAAGCTAAAGCGATGGCCAAATGCTTTAAAAACTGTCTCTATGCAAATGTCACTAACATTCTCATCTTTGCAAGGAAGAGGTAAACCAGAAGTAACACAGACGGTTTTCTCTTTGACAAAAGAATAAGTATTTTAAATGTGAAACCAATAACATGGAAATTGATATAAATTGATGTTTTAACATTTTTACTTACTCTAGCGCATATTTACAATGTACAATGTACATTTGCATGTCATCCATCAAAAAATCGATAAGGAGGTTTCACCGGAAATGCATGTTTGAGACCCCCTGATTAAAACAACGTGTGTGTGTGTGTGTGTGTGTGTGTGTGTGTGTGTGTGTGTAGGCAGCATAGCTCAAAAACGAAAAGTCGGTGAAATACCAAACTTGGTATTTAAATTCAGTGTCTTCCAAATAAGTGGCAGGAAGAAAATCCTCCAGCCCAACCAACATTTATATGGAACATTTTTGGAAAATTTTGATTTTCTCAAAAATTCCTGAAACTATTTAAATTAAAACATTTAAGATATTTTCGTGACAAGCGAAATATATATCTTGAACTTTCTGGGTAAATTCTCCGACAACATCTTCACTCTGGATGTGTGTTTGAGCTATGCTGCCAACAGACACACAGACGGATGTTTTTCAAAAAATGCTTCTTTTGAATTCAAGGGGTCTCAATATATTTCCATCGGTATCGAATTTTTGAGTGGAGTAAAATACCTTCTCTTGCTACTATGTACATTAAAATACGTGCTGGAGAAAGTAAAAGTGATATGGTGCAATGTTTACTGTCTCTATACGCACTATGTACATAGTGTATAGAGAAGGTATTGCACTCCACCCAAAAATTCGATACTGAGATTTCATCGGAAATATATGTTTTAGGGTCCCCAATATCCAAAAAAAGCATTTTCACAAAAAGGTCCGTGTGTGTGTGTGTGTGTGTGTGTGTCGGTGTGTCTGTGAACACGATAACTCAAAAACGAAAACTTGGTATTTAAGTTTAGTATCTTCCAGGGATGTGACACGAAGATTTTGAGAAAAATCCCCCACCCCCAACTATCCTTTACATGGAACTTTTTTCGAAAATTTTTATTTTCCCAAAAATGGCTCTAACGATTTTGATTAAAATTTCGTATATTATAGATATTTACCTGACAAATAAAAGGTATATCTTGAATTTTCTGGGAATAGCCTCTTAAGAGCAGTTTATTCTGGATGAATTTTACTGTATTTTGAATAACTGCTAAACCGTAAGAGATGGACAAAAATTTACTACACAAAAAGTGTAGAGCAAGTTAAAACACACAATTTATGTTATATACATTTCTTAGTGAGTTCGTTGTTTTTGAGACATTCCTTATTCTTGTTTTCTGCTATGAAAAACGTATACTTTTCTCATACAGGAACTTGTTAACTCCTATCCATATAAACAAAGGAACTTCATTGACATAGCAACCAGCTTTTGACTATCATTTTAACCTATGGTAGTCCCTTATTTCGCTTCTACTTACAGGGAAGCAAGTAATAAAGACTATTTCTGCTCATTTTTTCTGATTAGCATACAATAAATAGAAGTATAAGCTTTTTAAGAATAATTTGTTGCAGGGATATAGAGAAAGTCATGTGAATGGTACACATCAGATTTTTATTTTTAAAACAATTCTTCATATGTAAATTCCCTACTGAAGTATAAAATAGGTTAGCTAGGAAAAACGTTTTTAACTTATTTGAGTTTAAAAAACGATTTTTTTCGTTCCTTGACGAGTTTACGTTTTTGCAACAAACAAAAGAAGTAAACAAATGTTTTACACACACACACACACACACACAGTGTCACAGAATGCGAACGCACAAATTGGCAGGATTGTAGAGGGATCCAAGATAGATGTTTTGAGATAGTAAACTTATGATAAATGGCTTCTAAATTATTTTCTACAGCATAAAATGTATTAAGGGTTAGTATACCATTGATCAAACCGCAGTGGACCGTGACGTAAACACCCGAATTTCGGAGAGCGTAGACAGTGACTATACTAAACGCTATGATAAGCATTTGGACATCGGGTCAAGATGTTGGGGGAGTTGAAGGTCCAAGTGTTTATAGATACCTTTATTTTCATGTTATCTCCTTTGTTTGTGTTTTGTAATGAGCCTTGCCTATTTTGCTGTGTTATGGAACATGATTTATTCGTACTGACAAATAAAATAAATGTAATGATGGATTAGCATCTACGTGCAACGGAGAAGTTTCAATAACAATTGCATTTAACACTTGAAGGAGTACACTTCTCCAGTCACGATTTACAAAGCAAAATTATAATTGTGTTAAATGAACCTCAAATTAAATAAAAATGAATAACCAACTCTTTAGAGAAACAAGCACTACAAACCAATTAAGCACTATGTATTAGTCGGCAAAGTGCATTCAACCATTTCATATCTACTAGAAAGCGAAATAGAAAGAGATTTCAAGAAATGCTCCAATATCCGAAGCAAAAAATACAACAGGTCAGCAGAGAAACTGTTCAAATGAAACTGCAGAGGTTGCACCTACGAAAAAATTAACCGTTAATCCTGTCAAAAATTCTAGGAGTGTTTGAACCTCACCTCAAGCAGCTAATTATTCATTTGATTCAACGGGCATCTGGCAAGTTCAATGGTACAACGTAGCACCAAAAAGCATATGAGCTTAGAATATTGCAGCTTTGATTAGCTTAGGATGTTAGTGTGTGAGATCTCCGTTTCGCACCTTGTTGAAACAATTTCTTTCCTTATATGTATACTATTGTAATATTAGCACAATGTTTAGAAGTTTATGGTTCTCACAGTAGTCACGTGTAGACATTAGACAAGATTTCCAGAAGCACATTCTCGCAGGACCACAGTAGCTCAAGCATTTAAAACAGCATAATATCTACATAAATTCAAATACCGCTGTTCGAATCTAAGTAATAATCAGGGTTTTTTAATCCATTTTATAAGCATACTTCACTTACTATGCTTCAAAGCATACATTACATAAATGTTTACAATGAACCTAATTGTTTTATTGCGTTAATCTGAGGAAGTTCTTTGACAATTACTGCAATCAATATTGGACGCTACATAAATATCATTCAAAATCCTTTGAAAGTGATTTATACAGGAGATTTTATCGTCTTGGTTCAGAAATGTAAACTAATTGTATTAGTACTGCTCAAATTGTGTACATCTTTGAGAAAAACAACAAAATTAAAAAACGGCGTGAACTTTGTACCGTGGGATAGGTAGAGTCAGACTGAAAAATTCAAAGCCATAGCCGGGATTTGAACCTCGGATCTTCCGGTCTCTAGCCGGTTGCTCTACCACAGAGCTACTGTGGCAAAATGCCGGTACAGCATTAAATTTCTCAACTGCCTTGCATGTTTCCCGGTAAACCACAAGGTGATCCCAAATTATTTTGAGACGACAATGGCGACTTACAATGTCGTAAGTACTTCAAGACCCAAGATTCAGTGTATAGCCAATTGTGATATTTTGTTTTCTTAAAGAAACCACGTGTAGGACAGGAGTTGGATAGGTAGAGTGAGACAGAAAAGATCAATGCCATAGCTGGGATTTGAACCACGGATTTCCCGGTCTCTAGCAGGGGATACGATGACCGGCGCTGTACCGACTCACCCACCAGTATGTTATAGATGAGCGCTCTAGCTAACTGCATATGATCTGAAATCGACCGATCTGTTATCAGCGGCGTGCACACCCCCAAAGAACAGGAAGTTTGCCACAGATGAGTTCAACAATTTAAAATATCGTATGGATAGTGCACCAATATTGTATTCCTTCAACTACTAGCATATAAATAAGGCATTCTAAAATAAAACAGGAGATACAGGTCCACATTCTTTTACCTTACAGCCATTGTGGTGCGATCCAGAAAACATGATATAACTTTGACATTTGGCTGAAGAGACAGTAGATCCCCTATCTTAAACTGTTTATCTATAATCCTGCCAATGTGAGCCGTTGAATTCTGGGACAACTACGAGGGTGGTCTGAAAAGTTCTCGGCCTGATAGTGAAAAATGTCAATTCATGCTTTCAAAGTTTCAACATAATCAATCTCCTCTAATATCAATACGTTTTATCCAGCGGGGTTCCAATGTTATTATCCCCTCTCTGTAGTGTTCCTCTGGAAGTGCAGCAAAGTACCCATTTACAGCCGCAGTTGCTTCTTCATTGGACGAAAAGCGCATACCAGCGAGGAATTAGTTCAGTTTTGGAAACAGATGGAAGTCCGAGGGGAATAGGGTGGATGTTCCAACACTTCATAGTGCAGATCTCTCAATTTCCTCATTGACACAAGGCTTTTGTGGGCAAGTGTATTGTTCTGATAGAAAACAATTTTTTTTTCACCCGGGTCTGTTTTCACGAACGCTTTCATTCAGTTTGGTTAGAAGTAGAGAGTAGTATTCTCTAGTAATGGTTTTACCTTTTTCAACAAAATTCCTTTGACATCCCAAAACATTCATGCAATGATCTTTCCCGCTGATGGCACCATCCTCGTTTCCTTTGGATCTGAAGAACCACCTTCTATCCACTGCCTCGACTGCTGCTTGGATTCGGGTGTGTAGTGGTGAATCCATGTTTCATCCACTGTGACGTACTAGCGCCAAAAGTAATTTCTGTTGTTCTGAAAATGCGCTAAGTACTTTCCAGAAAGTGTCGTGCGAATGCATTTGTTATCCACAGTGAGCATACACGGCATCCATCTTCGCAAAGCTTTTTCATGTTTAATTCCTGATGCAAGATGTAACCAATACGGTTTTTTTTTTTTTTTTTTTTTTTTTTCTTCTTTTGACTTCCAAGAGCATTAGCAATTTCACGCATCTTTGTACGCCCAGCTTCCAAAATCATGTCGTGTACTTTTTCAATGATTCCCGGTGTGGTTACAGTTTTTGGACGTCCTTCGCGTGGGTCGTCTTGGACGCTTTCACGGCCACGTTAAAATCGGCCGCCCATTTCTTCATAGTGACAACTGAAGATAAAGAGTCATCATACACATTTACAATCCGCAAATGAATTTCTGTAGGTGTTAAACCTTTTTTTACGAAGAATTTTATCACAGCACCTTACTCGAATTTCTCCATTTTCAAAGCAATGCGCACTTCCACTGCTTCAAACAACTGCCTACAGTCAACTATTGCCTTCAATGACTTTTAGTTTTACATAGGGTCTATTAATATGTGTACCAACGTAAGGAAAAAAATCATGCAAGTAGTGCCGCGATCTCTGGGTGAGGCCGAGACCCCTCTCATATATATATATATATATATATATATATATATATATATATATATATATATATATATATATATAATTTGGACGAGTTGCTAGTGTAAAAAATCTTATGTGTTCCATTCACATGACTTTGTCTATATCTCTGCAAGAAATTATTGTTAAAAAGATTATTCTTCTATATACTTCTCGCTCATCCAGAAAAAAATAGCAGAAATGTTCTAATTATTTGTTTCCTTGTAACTAGGGAAAAAATAAGGAAGTATCATATGTTAAACAGATAGTAAAACATTTTAAAGTTGGTTTCTATATGATTAAAGTTGTCTTGTTTGTATTGCCAGGAGATGATAAATTCCCATAAGAGAAAAGTATACAGATTTTAAATCTGAGACCAATAACAAGGAATATATCGAAAACCGCCAACTCCAAGAAAAAAAACGCATATAACATAAACTGTGGGTTTTAACGAATAAACAGTTTTTGTTAAGTTAGTCTGTCTATCTCTTACGGTATATCAGTTATGCAAAATTCCGCAAAATTCATCCACAATAAAGATGCCTTCAGAGGCTATTCCCCTAAATTCAAGATATACATTTTATTCGTCATGTTAATATCATAAATATAAGAAATTTTAATTAAAATTGTAAGAGCTATTTTTGAAAAAATAAAAATTTTCGAATTTTTTTCCTAATTGGAGCTGGGGGTGAAAATCTTCGTGTCGCATCCTGGTAAGATACTGAACTCAAATACTAAGCTTGGTATTTAGCGGAGATTTACTTTTTTGTGCTATGCTGCACACACTGACAGATGGAAAGACACACACACACACAGAGATAATTTTCTAAAAATATTTTTGGTTCCAGAAGGCCTCAAAACATATATTTCCAATGAAATCTTCGTATCATATTTTTGGGTGCATTAAAATACCTTCTCTATACATTATGTACAGAGTACGTGTAGAGAAAGTAAAAAAAACCTGACGTGTGCCATTCACATGACTTTCTCTACATCTCTGCAATCAATTATTGTTAAAAAGTTTATTCTACTGTTTACTTAATGCTAATGCAGAAAAACAATTGACAGAAAGTGTCTTATTACCCGCTTTCTTGTAAGTAGAAGGGAAATAAGGGAGTACTATAGGTTAAAATGATAGTCAATTTTTTTAAAAGCTGGTGTTATGGAATGAAATATATTGTTTGTATCAGGAGTTGACAACTTCCCTATGAGAAAATTATAAATTTTTAAAGCTTAAACTAATAAGAAATTTTATCAAAAACGGTCAACTCCATGAAAAAAATCTGATGTGTACCATTCACATGCCTTTCTTCATATCCCTGCAACAAATAATTCTTAAAAAGCTTATATTTCTATTTATTTTATGCTAATCAGAAAAAATTAGCAGAAATAGTCTTATTACTCGCTTCCTTGTAAGTAGAAGCGAAATAAGGGACAACCGTAGGTTAAAGTGATAGTCAAAAGCTGGTTGCAATGTCAATGAAGTTCCTTTGTTTATATGGATAGGAGTTGACAAGTTCCTGTATGAGAAAAGTATACGTTTTTCATAGCAGAAACAAAAAATAAGGAATGTCTCAAAAACGACGAACTGCATATAACATAAATTGTGTGTTTTAAGGTGCTCTACATTTTTGGTGGAGTAAGTTTTTGTCCATCTCTTACGGTTTAGCAGTCATTCAAAATTTAGTAAAATTCATCCAGAATAAACTACTCTTCAGAGGCTATTCCCAGAAAATTCAAGATATACATTTCATTTGTCAGGTAAATATCTTTAATATCCGAAATTTTAATCAAAATCGTTAGAGCCATTTTTGAGAAAATCAAAATTTTCGAAAAAAGTTCCATGTAAAGGGTAGTTGGGGGTGGGGGGATTTTTCTCAAAATCTTCGTGGCGCATCTCTGGAAGATACTAAACTTAAATACCAAGTTTGGTATTTTACCGACTTTTCGTTTTTGAGTTATCGTGTTCACAGACATACGGACACACACACACACACACACACACGGACCTTTTTGTGAAAATGCTTTTTTTGGATATTGGGGACCCTAAAACATATATTTCCGGTGAAATCTCGGTATCGAATTTTTGGTGGAGTGCAATACTTTCTCTATACACTATGTACATAGTGCGTATGGAGGAAGTAAAAATATATAGCATAAATTGTGTGTTTTAGCCTGCTCTACATTTTTGTGTGATACGTTTTTGTTTATCTCTTGCAGTTTTCCAGTTATTCTAAAGTCCGCAAAATTCATCCGGGAATAAACATCTTCAGAGGCTATTCACATAAAATTGAAGATATGTATTTTATTTGTCATATGGGTATCTTAAATATAACACAGATTTTAATCAAAATCCTTAGAGCCATTTTTGAGAAAATCAATTTTTTTATAAATGTTCCATGTAATTGAATATAAATATCAAATTGGGTATTTAACGGTCTTTTAGTTTTTGAGCTGTGCTCATACACACAGACAGACACACACATGGACATTTTTCTAAAAATACTTTTAGGATTCAGGGGGTCCCAAAACATGTTTTTCCAGTGAAATCTCGGTATCGAATTTTTGGGTGCAATACAATACCTTCTCTATACACTATGTTCATTAAACGTGCAGAGAAAGTAATAACAACTGCATGGCAAGGTTTAGTTAGCATATATCGAAACGGACTAGATATATCAAGCGGTTTACTCTGTGGCATAAATTCGTCAGGTCGTGGGTTCGATTCCCGTGGATGGCCTACCTGATGCATGGTATTTTTCGGAGTTTCCCCGGATCGCCAGGCGAATGGTGGGTAGGTTCATCATATCTCCCGAAATTTTCGGTGCACCATTTCATGTTCCTATCATTTTCTGAGCAGCTATCTTATAGAATTAAAGGACCAGGTGAACGGTGTTCGGCGGGTTGCAGCTGGATGGTGGTTTGCATTTTGTATCCTGGCATCGTCGTGAGTGTGTGTTTGAGAGTGAGAGAGAGAGAGAGAGAGAGAGATAATGTGCAAAACCAAAATCAGAATATAATAAACATTGAAAGCGAATTTACTCAAGCTTATGTAAAGGAGTGAAACAAAAGAACGATTAAGCGGCGATTATTGTAAATAAACTTGGATGCTGATAGTTAACTTAGCGCATATAAAAATAAATAACACAACTCAAATTAGTGAAGTGATAAGCATGTTCCTGAGACGATGTCCGAGTGTTCTAAGAGTAAAAACAGTGTCTAATAGCGTTGCAATTACCATATAGTTTAATAAGTGTTGGATACCAGTTCTTTTTTCAATTACAATTTAACCCTCTTTTGTATTATAACCCTTATTTGCTGACTTTAATCTTTAATTTCAGTTTATAGTTTAGTTAAATATCTGAAAAAATTAAATTTTAGCACAATAATTTGTAATGTTTGTTTTTGGAAAAAAATTAAGTTGCAGTGTATGCTCCGGTATGGTTAATTAGGTGCAAGGTTAGCTTATTGTGAATATCCGGAAAATGCACGCGCCTATACCTTGCCGTCCTCAATCGCCGCACGTGTGCGAACGCCTTGCTTTCCATCGTTTACAGACGAAAGATGCACTCTGCGGCCATCACACCTGAGTGTAGGAGATACGTACAAATAATGACTTATACTTCTAGAGCTTCCTTGCCACATCATCGACAACTATGTAAGGAAGCAGATTTTGTTATTAATGTATTTATACTTCCACCAAAAGGGCTATCACTAAGAGTGAGAGAGGGAACCAAACCAATTAGGCAGAAACACAAATATTGCACGAGACAAAGTGTAAACAGACATTGTTTGAAGTTGGAAGTAAGTGTTTTTATCAACACACACACATAAATACATACTTACAGAACACTTCCTACATCCCAGCAAATACTCTCCTACAGAACATTTGAATCATATATCTATCCAGACGGCAGAGGATCATCCAAGAGCGCCAGATACATCACCAAGACACGTCAGGAGTGCCGATGTCTGACGTACAACTCAATATGGTCTCAGAAGTCCAGGAGAACAACGCCTCAAACCATAAAATATAACTAATGAATCTTACAGACATATTAAATTGCATTTAATAATATAGAAATTGTAATTTTACTTTCAAGCAAATACTTCTAATTCAAGCAGGAGAACATATGTCAGTTTTGGACATTGGATCACTTTCGTCAAGCAATAAGAATAATTTCTAATGTTTGTGCATCTGTGAAATTTTGAAAACATACAGTATGTATAACATTTATTGAAATTTATACCAGTTATTAAACACAATAAAAGTGACATTTCTGCCATGTATAAAATTTTCCATGGCTATCTAAAAATAATATTATCTAAAGTCATTGCTCTAATAGAAAAGCACCGCGTGTTTCATTTTACAAATATTCACATTAAAAATCTAAATTTTCAGTAAATGAATTTAAAGTATATGTATTGTATTATATTTTTATATTGTTTCTAATTATTGTAGAAAAATTGTTACGGTTTCTACTCCCCAAATGATTTTTCAAAATGCAATAACTATTTCTCGTCGGCATCTGTGGGGGGTGGTTTTCCGAGTCCTCCGGTTTCCCCGCCACTCATTACACCAATTATTCTTTCCTCACGTTTCCTATCATCAATTTCGCTTACATTTCAAATCATCTTCTTCCTCCTGCTCATGCCTGGCTACGGACCGACTCCTCGTAACAGGTTCTCCATTCTGAGGTTTCGTGCCGTTGGCTCCCCGACAGGCTTCTTACCCCTAGGCATTGGCTTGTAAGTCCTACGGGGTGTCAGTCCTACAAATACGGGGTGTGTAAACCGATTATGAAACGAAATATGACAATTTCCTTTAATGTAATTTTTAGAGGCATTATAACTTTTTTGAAACAAATTAGCAAACTTTTTGATCATATGGAGCATTTTGAGTATGTAAAAATTGTTGCAAAAATGTTTAGAGAAAACAAGGTTTAAAGTTGGTGAACTCTATTACTTTAAGTTATTGTATTTATTTGTAGCTTCAATTTATTAATAGTTTAAGTCTTTTATGTGAGAAAAACTATATATTTCCTTAAAGTTTAGAGTTCATGTTATTTTTATGAGCAAAAATATTTTTAATGTTTCACAATTGTTGTTAAATTTTAGAGAGGCATGATCGCCTTAAAAAATGTGTGAATTAAATTCAACTTAATTAGGAAATCTATTATTGTAGATACCGAAACTAAAGCCAGAGAAATTAATATAGCAGTAGGAAATTTGACCAACAAATTATTATATTTCGTATTTATGACAATAAGCAATTTAAACTTCTAATGTAGGTAATCAATTATGCACTTGTTTGCAAAAATAAAAACAAAAAATATTTGTTTGTTCTATTGGAGTTATTCTCAACCAGAGAATACAGATTTGCGGCGAGCATGCACTTCTGTTTATTCCCAGAGAGTATAGAGGTGCAGCACAGAGCATATCGCTTGATTTGTTAAGGAATCGCTGAAACGGAAACTATTCTCAGCCACTAATTGATTACGCTACCCACTGTAATTGTGCACCGATGTGTTATTATACTCTTAAGCTATTAACATAAATGATGTCCATATCGGTTTGTATGAAGCACTACATTACGAACAAAAATGCAATCCTGTTTAAGTTTCATACGAAACGCTGCAACATACATTCCAGAAATGTGTTTATTTTGTTTTTGTTTTCCTCTGTTGGACAAAATGGTAGTATTTGTTGAGTAATGAAGACTGAACAATTGCTGGGATTTAAACCACAGATTTTTCTATCTGATTCTAGGGTATGTTTAGAGATGAGTATGGGAATGTTTCGATAGTAGAATGTATTACGATAGTGCTGAACGACTATAGAATAATTGGGTTTTTATGCTGATATAAAAGCTGTTCATTTTTGCAAAATGCGAATAATAGTAGCATAGATAAGATACTAAGGCGATGCATCTGTGAAATTGACCAAAATTTTGAAACTCAAAAAATATGTTTTACGTAGTAAAATAATTTAAATTTCAAAATAAGAAAATATATCGTTTTCCCACTTAGACAGTACAAAACTACCAATTAACTGAAGCAATAAATGGGTAGGCACATGCTTTAAAATTTAAACCTTATTTTCTCGCCAACCTTTTCCAACCCTTTTACATAATAAAAGAATAATTAGCTTATATCATGTGTTACACTCACATGACTTTCTCTAGCTCTTCTACAAACTTCTCACATAAGAATATTCTTCTTTCTGCACATTGCTAATGATATAATCATTAGCAGAATGTTCTTATTACTTAGTTCCTTATAAGTATAAAGAAAATAAGGGAATACACTATGTTAAACCAATAGTCAAATGTTTTAAAAGCTGTCGTTAATCGATTGTCATTGCAAATCGCTTCTTTGCTTGTCTTGGAGTAGAGCAAAAGAACAACGGGCACTTTCTGTCCCAGAAAAGTATGAGCACTCACAAGTGAAACCAAAAACAAGAAATATCTCGGAAACGGTTACCTCCACAACAAAAATGTATAGGACATCAGTTGTGTGTTTTGATCAGATCTACATCTTATGTGTAGTAAGTTTTTGTCTATCTCTTACCGTTTAGCAGTTAAGCAAAATTTAGCAAAATTCATCCAGAATAAAGGGATCTTCAAAGGCTATTCCCAGAAAATTCAATATATACGGTTTATTTGGTATGTAAATATCTTCAATATACGGGATTTTAATCAAAATCGTTAGAGCCATTTTTTAGAAAATCAAAGGGTGGGGGATTTTCTTGAAAATCTTCGTGTCACATCCTAGGAAGATACCAAACCCAAATACCAAGTTTAGTATTTAACGGTCTTTTCGTTTTTGAGCTATGCTGTCCATAGACACACACACGGACCTTTTCCTGAAAATGCTTTTTTTTTGGGATTCAGGGGGACCTAAAACATGTATTTCCGGTGAAATCTCGGTATGGTACATAGTACGTATAGAGAAAGTAAAAATGTTCAACTGGATGCAACTTTTCACTAATTTGGGTCAAAACATTTATACTACCTATCAAATAACATTAAATAAGATGGACTCATACTTTTTCAAAATAATGCTCAAATTTTTAGGAATAAATTATTAAACTTTGAAAAATCAAGAACTTTGCAGTGTACGAAAATTAATAATTTTTCTACACTAATTAGGGTCATATAAAATATAAGACAACTGCTCTGTAAGCTCATAGGCTGTAAAACTGATTTTATTATATGAATTATTTTTAAAAAAAAATCATCGCGTGTCTTATTTTATTAGAACAACGAAGTAAGTCAATACAAAATTATTATTTAAATAGCCGGGCAAGGTAGAATTTTGATACATGGCAAAAGTATCATTATTATTTTTAAAATTTAAAATTTTCGGGCTCTTTTGCCGTGGTCTGTAGGTTAAAATATGTTTAGTTAAAATATTTCTACCTAACGTTTCGTCCCTGTCTGTGAGGGACATCTTCAGAGGAAATGTGCTCACGTCGCTAACTCGAAAAGAATAACCACAGTGCGGTATTATAGCCAGTATATATACTCGGACACAGGTGGGCGGGGTCAAGTGGACGGGTTCTGGTTGTGTTTATTTAGCCTGGAGGTTACGGAGTTGGGAAAGTATAGGGAACCAGGTGGAGTTTAATTTAAGACCTTCGTCTTTGTTAAAGTTGTTTGTGTTTTTATAAATCTCAATGGCCTCTCTGTATAAACGGGGGTAATAATTTTTAGTCGTAGCTATAACCTCTACTTTATCATATTGCATACGGTGATCATCCAAAGATAAAACATGCTGTGCCACGGCTGATTTTTCTGTTTGTCCGAGGCGGCAGTTTCTTTTATGCTCTGTGATGCGTGTATTGATGCTACGTTTTGTAGTGCCGATGTAAACTTGGCCACATGTGCATGGGATTTTGTAAACACCAGATTTACAAAGTGGATCGAGTCGGTCTTTAGCTGATTTGAGGAACTGTTTTATTTTAGTTGTCGGCATGTATATGGGTTTCACGTGTCGTTTTTCTAAAATCTTGCCGATACGATCAGTTATGTTTTTTATATATGGCAAGAATACTTTATTTTTATATGTCGATTCCTCCCTAGGTCTAGTATTGTTCTTTCTGGGACGTATTGCTCGATCGATATCCTTTTTTGTGTACCCATTATACATTAGCGTCTTTTGTAAATATTTTAATTCTTGTGGTAAATGTTCCGTGTCACAGATTCCTTTAGCTCGTTCCACTAGTGTTTTGATGACGCTTCTTTTCTGTTTGGGATGATGGTTGGATTGCTTACTAAGATATCGGTCAGTATGGGTTGGCTTTCTGTACACTGCACACGTAAATCTTCCGTCGTTTTTCCTAGTTATCAATACATCAAGAAAAGCAATTTGACCGTCGGACTCTAATTCTTTTGTAAATTGGATGTTTGCGTGTTGGCTGTTCAGATGATCTAGGAATTTCTGGAGTTCAGCTTCTCCGTGAGGCCATATAGCGAAGACGTCGTCAATGTAACGAAGCCAAACGGACGGTTTTTTAGTCGCAGTTGCCAGCGCATGTTTTTCAAAATGTTCCATATACAAATTAGCTACCACCGGTCCAAGAGGATTACTCATGGCTACTCCGTCTTTTTGTTCGTAGTAATCGTTGTTCCATTGAAATACGTCGTGGTGAGACACAGTTTAAAAAGGTCGTATATGTCTTGCGGGAACAACTCGTCGATATGCTCTAAAACGTCCTTGACGGGTACCATTGTAAACAGCGACGTGATATCGAAGCTGACGAGAATATCTGTGGGAACACATTTTAGATTGCGTATTTTCTGCGTGAAATGATAGGAATTCTTTATGTAAGTTTCTGAATTACCGATGTGTTCCTGCAATAACGGAGTAAGATAACGCGAGATCGTGTATGTTGGTGATCCAATGGCGCTGACTATGGGACGTAATGGAACATTCTCTTTGTGTATTTTCGGCAATCCATATAACCTTGGTGACATGGCTTCTGAATACAATAAGCTTTTCTTAGTTTCCTGTGGTATGGACGGCGAATTCTTGATCATTTTATTCGTTTTATTTAGAATGGTAGAAGTAGGATCTCGTGATATCTTCTTGAACATCGTAGGGTCCAATAGTTCCGAAATTTTCTCATTGTAATCTGTGATGTTCATAACAACAGTAGCGTTTACTTTGTCTGCTGGCAAAACTAGAATACTGTCGTCCGCATTCAAGTTTTTCAAGGCCAACAATTCTTTTCTGTTTATGTTGGTTCCGGGAGGCTTAGCCTTTCTCAGAATCCTGGTTGATTCCGTTCGTATTTCTTCAGCTATTTCCCGTGGTACCGAGTGGATTCCGGCTTCAATGTTAGCAATTATATCTTCTACCGGTATGCTTTTTGGCGTGACCGCGAAATTCCCCCCTTTCGCTAAAACCTGTTGTTCTTCAGCTGCTAGAACTCGATCTGACAGATTAATTACTGTACGATGTGTGTTGTCAGTGTTATGGGGTGACTTCTGTAGTAGATTTTCAAGTTTCTTTTTTTGCCTGTTAGATGAAGATTCGTGGATGTTCATCATTGACTGCGACGTAAGATGATCTACTTTGTCCCAATCGTTATTTGTCAAGTGGTAGCTGATATTGAAATGAATCTTCAATAAATCGCGATCGTTGATCTCAAGTTCTTTTCTTGTTTGGTGTATGCGGTTGCGTAACAGAGCTCGTTCAGAGCGGTTATAAATTCTATGATCCTGTGCGGTATAAAATGTTCTTTTTACCTTTAAAAATGTTGGTATAACTGCTTCATCCCTGCAGCGTAATAAAAATGTGAGAGATGATAAAAGACGGGCTTTCCGTTTTCTTAACTCCTCAAAACGACGTGACTCTCTAAATAACTCCTCCCCGTAGAGGTTTATTAAATATATGCGTAAGCTTTCACGGCCGGTGTCCATAGTTTTAAAATTTAAAATTTTCGGGCTATTTTGCCGTGGTCTGTAGGTTAAAATATGTTTAGTTAAAATATTTCTACCTAACGTTTCGTCCCTGTCTGTGAGGGACATCTTCAGAGGAAATGTGCTCACGTCGCTAACTCGAAAAGAATAACCACAGTGCGGTATTATAGCCAGTATATATACTCGGACACAGGTGGGCGGGGTCAAGTGGACGGGTTCTGGTTGTGTTTATTTAGCCTGGAGACTAAAAAACCGTCCGTTTGGCTTCGTTACATTGACGACGTCTTCGCTATATGGCCTCACGGAGAAGCTGAACTCCAGAAATTCCTAGATCATCTGAACAGCCAACACGCAAACATCCAATTTACAAAAGAATTAGAGTCCGACGGTCAAATTGCTTTTCTTGATGTATTGATAACTAGGAAAAACGACGGAAGATTTACGTGTGCAGTGTACAGAAAGCCAACCCATACTGACCGATATCTTAGTAAGCAATCCAACCATCATCCCAAACAGAAAAGAAGCGTCATCAAAACACTAGTGGAACGAGCTAAAGGAATCTGTGATCCGGAACATTTACCACAAGAATTAAAATATTTACAAAAGACGCTAATGTATAATGGGTACACAAAAAAGGATATCGATCGAGCAATACGTCCCAGAAAGAACAATACTAGACCTAGGGAGGAATCGACATATAAAAATAAAGTATTCTTGCCATATATAAAAAACATAACTGATCGTATCGGCAAGATTTTAGAAAAACGACACGTGAAACCCATATACATGCCGACAACTAAAATAAAACAGTTCCTCAAATCAGCTAAAGACCGACTCGATCCACTTTGTAAATCTGGTGTTTACAAAATCCCATGCACATGTGGCCAAGTTTACATCGGCACTACAAAACGTAGCATCAATACACGCATCACAGAGCATAAAAGAAACTGCCGCCTCGGACAAACAGAAAAATCAGCCGTGGCACAGCATGTTTTATCTTTGGATGATCACCGTATGCAATATGATAAAGTAGAGGTTATAGCTACGACTAAAAATTATTACCCCCGTTTATACAGAGAGGCCATTGAGATTTATAAAAACACAAACAACTTTAACAAAGACGAAGGTCTTAAATTAAACTCCACCTGGTTCCCTATACTTTCCCAACTCCGTAACCTCCAGGCTAAATAAACACAACCAGAACCCGTCCACTTGACCCCGCCCACCTGTGTCCGAGTATATATACTGGCTATAATACCGCACTGTGGTTATTCTTTTCGAGTTAGCGACGTGAGCACATTTCCTCTGAAGATGTCCCTCACAGACAGGGACGAAACGTTAGGTAGAAATATTTTAACTAAACATATTTTAACCTACAGACCACGGCAAAATAGCCCGAAAATTTTAAATTTTAAAACTATGGACACCGGCCGTGAAAGCTTACGCATATATCATTATTATTGCTTGTAATAACTGTTACAAATTACATTAAGATATCTAACATACCGTAGATTTTTCAAATTTCACAAATGCATCATCACGTAAAATAACCAGTTTTAATCGGATTTAACGTACAATGTAATAACGTTCTAGCCATCGAGTAATATAAAAAATCTTTTTTGCACATCATTTTGTAATATAGACACATAATATTCTCTAGTATTAAATTATAATTAATTCCATGAATATCAGATTGTGAAAGTATACCGTTTTTCAATCAGGCTAACACATTTAACTCTGAAATGGCACTCTGTATTTTCACTTTCTCTATACGTACTGTATACATAGTGTATAGAGAAGCTATTGCAGTGCACCCAAAAATTCAAAATATATGTTTTGAGCCCCCTGAATCCAAAAAAAATCATTTTTAGAAACATGTCCGAGTATGTGTCTGTCTGTGTGTATGTGTGTGTGTCTGTGTGTCTGTGGGCAGCATAGCTCAAAAACGAACAGACCGTTAAAAATCAAACTTGGTATTTAAGTTTGGTATCTTCCAAGGATGCGACACGAATATTTTCAAGAAAATCCCCCACCTCAAACTACCCTTTACATGGAACTTTTTTCGAAAATATTGATTTTCTAAAAAATGGCTCTAACGATTTTGATTAAAATCCCGTATATTACTGGCATTTACATACCAAATAAAATGTATATCTTGAATTTTCTGGGAATAACCTCTGAAAACCTCTTTATTCTGGATGAATTTTTCCGAATGTTGCCTAACTGCTAAACGGTAAGAGATAGACAAAAGCTTACTACACAGACATTGTAGAGCACGTTAAAACACACAATTTATGTTATATACATTTTTTTTGTGGACTTGATCGTTTTTTAGTTATTCGTTGTTTTTGATTTCACCTTTCAAAAGTTTATTTTCTCATACAGGAATCTGTCAACTCCTGTCCATGCAAACAAAGGAACTTCCCTCACATAGCAACCAGCCCCTGACTGTCACTTTAACCTATGGTATTCCCTTATTTCGCTTCTACTTAAAAGGAAGCAAGTAATAAGACTATTTCTGACATTTTTTTTTCTCGATTAGCATGAAGTAAATAGAAGCATAAGCTTTTTAACAATAATTTGTTGCAGAGATATAGAGAAAGCCATGCGTATGGACCACATCAGATTTTTTAAATAAAGATATCTACATAAATAAATAGATTTCTCTTTTTAAGGTCATTTACCTGTTTCAGAGCTATGTGTGGTTATGCTTCAGTAATTTTAGGTTATGTTACATAGGTTATACCGTTTTTTTTGTTTCGCATCCATTTGATATATGTAAAAATGAGTATGCCAAAGATTATTACTTTGCAATATGGGGAGACTTTGTTTTAATAATTGGTTATTATTCCATATTTGCGGCATTTGTCCTAAATGTGGGTAGGTATGGCTAACATTCTAAGTTCCAAGTGGGCATGTGCTTCTTGATTTTAATGCACAAACAGATGGTGAGCTACAATTGTTTCTTGTGGATGTTAACTAGATAGAAAATATAAAGTAGCAGCATTAACATAACTTTATCCTCTGTTGTGCAAAAAAGAGTTTGCGTTAAATGATATATCTACGAAATTTGGAAAATCCATAGTATGCAGAATATCTTGTTGATATTTATACCAGCTATTACACACACAGTGATATTTTGCCATGTATCAAAATTCTAGCTTGCATGGTTATCTAACTAGTGATTTTGTACTGTGTAAATTCATTGTTCTAATAAAATGAGTCACATGAAATACTTTAAAAAATCTTATGCATTCCATTCACATGACTCTGCAAAAATGTTTTGTTAAAAAGCTTAGCTTCCATTTACTTCATGCTAATTGAGAAAACATTAGCAGAAATAGTCTTATTACTCGCTTCTTTGTAAGTAGAACCGAAAGAAGGGAATACTATAGGTTTAAGTGATAGTCAAAAGCTGGTTGCTATGTGACTGAAGTTCCTTTTTTGTATAGATAGGAGTTGACACATTCCGGTGTGAGAAAAAATATGTTTTTCAAAGCTGAAAATAAAAACAAAGAGTATCTTAAAACGTATCAACTTAATGCAAAAATTGTATATAACATAAATTATGTGTTTTAATGTGCTCTACATTTTCTGAGTGTTAAGTTTTTGTCCAACTCTTACGGTTTAGCAGTTAAGCAAAAATCCGTTAAATACATCCAGAATAACGTAGTCTTCAGAGGCTATTCCCAGAAAATTCAAGTTATACATTTTATTTGTCAAGTAAATATCTTAGATATACAAGATTTTAATCAAAATCGTTAGAGCCATTTTTAAGAAAATCACATTTTTCGAAAAAAGTTCCATGCAAAGGGTAGTTTGGGGTGGGGGAATTGTCTTGAAAATCTTCGTGTCGCATCCTTGGAAGATACCAAACTTAAATACCAAGTTTGGTTTTTAACGGTCTTTTCATTTTTGAGTTATGCTGCCCACAGACACACACACACAGACACACGAACATTTTTCAAAGACTACTTTTTTGGATTCAGGGGTTCTCAAAACATATATGACCGGTGAAATCTCAGTATCGAATTTTTGGGTGCAATACAATACTTTCTCTATACACTATGTTCAGAGTACGTATAGAGAAAGTAAAAATAATAGTATAAATAAAATCAGGTTTTAAAGCAATTGAGTTTACGAATAGATCTATCATACTTTTTTTTATATTAGTTTAGAAGGATTATTATTTTTCGTACTCTCCGAAACTTTTATTTTTCAAAATGTAATAATTTAACTCTCAATTGTTTTGAAATTAAAAGTATATGACCATTTTGTTTAAAGTGCTTTTGAATGGCAGTATAAAAGTTTTGAAACAAATTAGTGAAAAAGTACTTCCTATGAGTATGGAAGAGGTTGAAAAATGTTTGCGAAAAATAAGGTTTAAAAATGGGAGTGCCTAATAATATGCATTCACATACCGTTCAAAGCTTGGTTAATTAGTAGTTAAATTACGTCGATTGAACAAACGATATATTGTCTTATAGTTCTGGAATTTATATTATTTTATTATGAAAAATATGAAAAATTATATTTCGAAAATATTTTTTAATTTTTTCAATTTTTTTATCAATTTGCGCAGATGCATCACTATAAAGTATGGAATTAAGTGTTGGTATTTAGTTACAAGTGGTTATCTGTGATGTAGTGGTTATCATGCTAGCCTTCAAAAACGCAAGATTGCATGTCAAACCTGGTGGAGGGTAATGGACTTATTCGGATGCAAAAATACTTAGCATGGCTTCATTCGGAATGAAAGTTAAACCGGTAGTCCCGTGCATGCTTATGCATGTAAAATAACCCCTACCTTGAAAGAAGAAGGTTTCTGGGCAAAATCCGCTATTTCGCGTCCTGGTTTCCTTCTAAAGTGTCAACTGTGGAAGACGAGCTGATACCTCGTCAACATGGAGCATAGCGGCGAACTCACGAACTGGAAATTCAAATCCGATCATGAAAACATCGTAACGATGCCTTATGCTCTACTTGGGAGCTACAGGAATTAACTAACTTACTTTTATTTACAAGTGCAACAATTGCCACTTCTCACCGGGGTGATTGGTGCCTGCGCTACATAATGGCGACTTCTCCAGCTTATTATCAATATGATGCACATAGCTAGAATAAACTGTATGCCCTAGTGCCCAGTCGACCAAATGCATATTTTATATGGCAGTTTCTTTTGTATAATATATATGACTGATTGCCAAGGGTAAAATAAAGAAAATGATACACTAGATGAGGGTGACATAATTGCATTGGGGTTGTGGACTGTCGACTGCCAAGCAAATTCTTATTAACCTTTTAAAACCGAATGAAAAATGAATACTTGAGTAACACTTCCAGTACAGTAATTGCTAAGAATATGGTACAGTGATATGGTAAAAACTATCGCCATAAGCAATCTCAATGTGGTATGTGAAATGTGATCAATTAAGCCCACGCAGACACCACCTATATGCGTGAACTACAAGGTTCAGACAAGGCCAACTACAGAGGTTGCCACTTGAAGCTACAAAATATTTCAAAACTAGCCGAGCATACACATTGTTGATAGCAGGAACGCGGCCCTTTAGGTCAGTTCAACAATGTAAGTGCAAACACAGCTACAACTAGCACTCAAGCAACGGCAAACCACAATTATGACTCATAAGCCATTCAGCAACAAGACAGTGACAATAAAATGACTCTCATAAACAAAATTGATACGCTATTATCACTTCTACATTCGTTAATTCAAACTTTGACACAGATAATGCCTGTTTTGTTGTAAAATTATATTTGCACTTAGAGCTGTAAAGAAATAAACATTATATATCATGAATTTCTTTCTTTTCTTAACGCATGCTGTAATAAAAAGGTATTACTTTAATACGGTTACAAATAAACGTCGTTATTTCGCTGCATTCCAAAATTTATGCAGCAATTTTCTCTCGTCACTTCGAAAGATGTCCGCTTTCTAACGCAAGCCTGAGCTAGAATTGGTTTCTTCATTTTATAACTTTCTATGATATCTAGAGAAATTTCAAGCATGAGCGAACATTCTCGCAATGCCCATTGCGCCAAGGTTTCAAAGCTTTGAGATAGTGCCACCAAGGCACGTGTTAAACTACTGACTCTGCGACAAATATTGAGTGCGGTTGCCTACAGGTAGTCGAACACGTGCTTTCCGCAGCAAACCGCTAACACCCCTGTGGCGATTAAGGACCGGCAAGTCACAGTGACACTATATATAGCAAATTAGCACCTCAGATACACTTTTAAATGCCTGGCTATAGAATGTACAGATGTAATTACCCAAGTAATAATAAGAAAAGAGGTTCAGCACTTTTTATTAAAATAGGCTATCCGCACGAACGACTATCCCACATAAATGAACCTGAATTGAAAATAGCAAAAATACACCTCAATTCGCTTAATCACAAAATTCAAATAGTATATTTTTATTCGACACCTGAAAACATAATAATCAACACTGACTTCTGGGGATTTATACATGAAACGAGCGCATCCTGCAATACTGGAGGTGACATTTACAGCAAACATCACAGATGGGATTTCAATATCTGTTTTAAATCCTAGAGGAACAATACTTCACAACACTCATTAGAAACTTAAATAGAAGTCATATTTCTGTTGAACCTACTTTCTTCCAACAGATGGAGGTGCAAGTAGACTTATTACGTGCTCCAAAACTTCCGTGTTGTACGAGCTAATCCAGTTCTAAATAGAGTAGTAAAAAAAGAGCTGTTACATTGTAAAAATATCGTTTTAATTCGAGCACTTATATCTCAAAACTTAAACATTTGACAAAACTAAATACCTATATATTTTAAGACAACGTCGCATTTCACAAGTTGCATAATATTTTTAATATTTATATGTGGAACTTTTAGCAGAACATTAAAAAATACACAAGAAGACGCAAAAATGAAACTCTATAAGTTGATGGCCACACCTGTACTACTTCATGCACTGAATCCAGAATAATGAAGAGAAATTATTTTAGCCGTGTTCAGGCGGCTGAAATGAAGTTTGTACGAGCAGTCAAGGTTGAAGTAGGTTGGACAGGATTCCTAATGAAAACTTTGGACAGTAACAGAATATTATTGCAGTACATGATAAAATAAAAGAACATAAAAAAAAATCTGATGTATTCCATTCACATGACTTTCTCTACATCTCTGTAACAAATTATTACTAAAAAGCTTATGCTTATATTTACTTCATGATAATCGAGAAAAAATTAGCAGAAACAGTCTTATTACTTGCTTCCTTGTAAATAGAAGCGAAATAAGGGAGTAACAGGTTAAATTGATAGTCAAAATCTGGTTGCTATGTTGACTGAAGTTCCTTTGTTTGTATGGACACGAGTTGACAAATTCCTGTATGAGAAAAGTGTAAGTTTTTCAAAGCTGAAACCAGAAACAAGGAATATCTAAAACACGGCCAACTCCACGAAAAAAGTGTATATTACATAAGTTGTGTGTTTTAAGGTGCTCTACATTTTTTGTGTGGTAAGTTTTTGTCCATCTCTTACGGTTTAGCAGTTATGCAAAATTCCGTAAAACTGATCCAGCATAAAGTAGTCTTCAGAAGCTACTCCCAGAAAATTCAAGATATACATTTTATTTGTCTGGTAAATATATTTAATATACGATATTTTAATCAAAATCGTAAGAGCTATTTTTAAGAAAATAAAGTTTTTCGAAAAAAGTTCCATGTAAAGGGTAGTTGGGGTGGGGGGATTTTCTTAAAAATCTTCGTGTCGAATCCTTGGAAGATACCGAAATTAAATATCAGTTTGGTATTCAACGGTATTTTCGTTTTAGAGCTATGCTGTTCACAGACACACACACATACACAGACACACACACGAACCTTTTTCTGAATTTTTTTTTGATTCAGGGGGACCCAAAACATGTATTTCCGGTGAAATTTCGGTATCGAATTTTTGGTGGAATGCAATACCTTCTCTATACACTATGTACATAGTACGTGTAGAGAAGGTAAAAATGGAAGGAATGCCTGGAACGATTGAAACATGCAAGCATTCCAATAAAACCCAAAGAAATGGGGCATGGATGACCAGTTAAAATGTGGAGCTGAGGCCAGAACAGATCGATAGCATAATCTATGAAAGACAAGAAGAAGAAGAAGAAGAAGAAGAAGAAGAAGAAAAGAAAGTCAACGTGTTTCAAATGTAGCACATATTTTTGTTTTAATCGGGGGGCCTTGAATTCAGAAAACAACTCCTAGTGTTTTGTGCTCGCTGAACTATAGAGCTTGTTAATCTTGGTTATCTTCAGTATTATATGTATTATTAAACACACACACACATAAAATCACTCCCACATTCATATTCCCAATCTCTTTGGAAAATGGATAGTGAATTTAGTTTTTAAAAAATCCCCATCAAGCCGTGAATACAGTCCGGGACCTCTGGTTTGAAAATCCAGAACACTGACCACTTGACCGAAAAGGAAATCGTCATCACCCTTCTAAAGGCAAAATGAGAGCATTTATTTCTCCAGGTTTATTTTATTTAGCTTATATTAGATATGAGCGTTTAGGTAAGTGAAGATTAATAAGGGTTTACTAAATTTAACACTAAGCTGGCCTCTAAAACCAAGATTGCAGTTCAAAGCTGGCAGAGGGTGATTGATTTTTCAGAACGCAAAAATCCTTAGATTTCTTCGGAATGGAAGTAAAGTCGGTGGTCCCGTGTAATGTTTACTTCCACGTAAAAGAAACCCATACCATCAAAGAATAAGGTTTTTGAGCTTAATTTCACCATTTCGCTTCCGCAAGCCGTGAATTCGTCCTACAGTGCCATTTGTGGGCAACGTGCCGATCCCTCTTCACCATAGCGCACAGCGGTGAACTCATTAACTAGAAATTCAAATCCAATGAAGGAAACATTGTAGCGATGCCCTATGCTCCACTTAGGAGCTATAGGAATTAACTAACTACAAAGCATTATGGGAAGAGACTATATATCCTGGTCATAAAAATTAGCACACTAGACTATCAAAGCCCTAAAACATACATTAGAACCGGAGTGCTATACAAGCTACGAAAATCAGCTGCAAGCGCTCAATATACAAGATGGGTATCTATGGAGAAAGACAAAATAGATAACAGCTTGACTGCACCATTGATACTACATAAAACAAAGGTATTCTTCTCTTGAAGAAAATTCACAGCTGTTTTCAGAACAGTTTAGTAATCTAGATACAGAATTCAGTAGCAGAGTAGCGAATTTCAGCTCTCATCGTCCACAGCTGTAACTTTCAAAACTTTATTACACCTGCGCAAGTAAGAAATGCAATAATAAGATATAATACCCTAAGAGTAAACCTCCTCGGAAGGATCTAATGTTATAACCATTACAAGATATCTTACCAAAACAACACTACTGCAGCTGACTTACATAAAATAGGTATTCTGCGTTTAATATATTTCACTCAAAGGTGGAAATTTGCTGTTATAATAATGATACCTAAGCCAGGCTGAGACAGAAAAGATACAAGAATCTTTCGAACGACGAGTCTTCTATATTCTCAAACATTTGAAATACATGCTTCTACTTCTCTTATTAACTGCCCTTATACCATATTTTCAGTTTGGAGTTAGATCGTAATATTCCTGTCCACAACAATTATATAGAATAATGGCATATACTTGACATCTACGAAGAGCAATCTGGACACAGAAAAATCTTGTGACAAAATGTGGCATAACGATTTACTCTAAAAATGAAAAATGAATTTCAGATACATATCACAAAATAATTAAATAATACCTGTGATTGAATCCAACGGATTAAATCGAACATTATCTGTAAAATTTGAGTGCCCATAGTGACAATCACGTCGAATTAAGTCTGGTGTATCTCAGTGAAATGTTTTTGGACGCTTCTTTACATCACACATACATCTGAGTTATCAAAATACAGAAACTTGACCATTTCGCTATAGACAAGCGACATTGCAATTCTGAGAAAAAGCATCTGTGAAACAACAGTCAGTCACTTCACTTTCTATGAAGTAATCGATGTGTGGTGCAAGTGCTGGAGGATCAGTATGAATCCTTTAAAATCAAATTAGTTAACTTCAATACAAGAGAAGCATCGATGATCATTCTGTTAAACTAAAAGGTTCACTAATTCATACCTCACAGACTGTTAGATATATCTGCTTAATTTTAGATAGAAAACGAGTATGGAAATGACTACATCAACAATTTAGTTCAGAGAAATAGGTCTTCTAAAGCCCGCCAAATCAAAACCACTTGCTTTATAGTAAAAAGACTGTTATACAATTGCTTCATCCGACCGCCTTGACAGTGTGGGGGTAGTGTGTCTGCCTCACATTCAAGAGATCGCGAGTTTGAATCTCGCTTAGGTTGAATTATCCGGATAAGGTTTTATCGGGGTTTTCCCTTATCCTGAGAAGGTGAATGTCGAGTAAGCTTAAACTCCATGGGCCCCGAGATCATCTGAGCATTATTTCACCGATTACATTCATCTTCCGATGTTACAAATCATTTAGAGGACGTTAAGCTAAAAATAAAATCCTTCATTCGCACTATTGGCTATACAATCTGGAGTTTCACTTCATCATCACAAATCTGAAGAATACAAACTTTACAGAGTTGAATTCTCTCTTGGTATGTTCGTAACACCACTCATCACAGTGACCGGGGATTCCAGAGATTTCTACAATCCTCCGAGAGAGCTACAACAGATTCTACAACTCATCTACGACATATCGATCCGTTAGTGTCACACATACCAACAAATCCAATGACTAAATACTCCAACCTAGGACAGAAAAAAGTCTAATAGATATAATGCAATATCAGCAAACTACATTGGGATTACCAGTCAGTAACAAGCCAAACAAATGTTTCGTGTTAATTTTGTTTTTTCTATAACTGTGCGCAACTATATTATAAAGTTTAATTAATGAAAAATTAATTATCTTAATTAATAGGAAAAAATCTGTACAAATGTAACAATACGTGTTTGTAATGTAAAATATACAAGCGTTATAAATAGTATTATAACAGGTAAAGGAGAGCTTAAAATAGTATAGTTCATTGTAAAATAAAACAAACAGGGACGAAAATTAAATTAATTAAAGGTTAATTGCAAACTTAAGGATATCCGTACAACTTAGGGGAAGCTACACTACTTTCAATAGAAAGACAAGTAACGCGGCCTTCTCCGGAAGCTAAGAAGACATATCTTTAATATATGGTGTGTTAGTTAAAATCGTTACAGGCGCTTTTGAGAAAAACTCAAACTTTCAGCAATTTTTCCATGTAAAGGGTAATTTGGGGTGGTGGGAATTTGTTGAACTTCTTCGTATCGCAACCTTGGAAGATAAACTTAATACCAAGCTTGGTATTTAATGATCTTTTCGTTTTTTAACCATGCTGTCCACAAACAGACTGACACATAAACACATTCCTTTTTTTAATTCAGAGGGCCATAAAAATATTTCCGGTGAAATCTCGTATTTTATTTTTGGATGAAGTTCAATACCTTCTCTATGTACTATGTACATTGTAGATTCATGCTAAAGAAAGCAGAAACTCAAAAAAGAGTGTAACTAGAGTTAAGCGTCTTGTCTTGCAAGATTTTGTCGATTCTTAAGTAATCTGTGATGAGCGACAGACATCCGGGTTGGATTTTATTTATCCTCATTCATTGAACATTTCACATCACTTATTTCGTTCATTACTGAATCACCATTCACTTCCTTTAGTAAATGTCTGTAGGTTTAAACTTCCGAGCATTTCAACCTGTCACCTCAGAGTTGACAGGACATTGTATCATTCGGATGATTTCGAACTATCACAGAATTCACAATATAAAATTGCTTCGGCTGGTAATCACACAACGCTGAAAAAAATGTCGAGAAACCCTTCGACTCAACATAGAATTTTGTGAATTTACAAACGGCCGTTACTTCCTTAATGACCCTTCTACAAACAGATTTGGAAAGTCATTCTTAAGGTTTTGAGTTCCTGTATACTTATGATAATAAGTAAACTATACTTGTTTTACGATTCTCCACTCAAACATTTTTATTAAATCTCTCTTTTGATTGCTTAGATTTCTATAGAACTTGTGGCAATTAAGCTCCCTTCAATATGTATTTCTGAGTGAATAGAATTATTACAACGCTCAAACAAAATCGGTGTAAAACGAGCTTCTGTCTAACCTATGAAACAATTGCATCATTTTTTTTTTTTTTTTTTTTTTTGCCAAAGAAGGAAAACAAAATAAAATTTAATTCATTAATTTTAGAATTTATTACCCTATTTATTATATTAGGGTTGCAAAATACTCCATGCAACTCCTGTATTTAGGCTGTAAGAGAATGTATTTTACAAGGTTTGGTTGTATATTGATGTATATAATGTGATCATATTTTGTTTGAAACTCATGGTCTACAAACTCTTTGCTTATGCACAAGAGCCTCCGAAACGGGAAATACTGTAGATAAACCACAGAATTCGAGGCAACCAGTACATGACGCACCAATGGTTCATAAGCAATTGCGTGATGTAGATCATTATAACTACAGACAACGATATTGTGTACAGTATTCATAGTTTAATAATTTACACTTTACGGTATTCATCTGTGTGGCTATCGTCAAGTGCGAACGAATGTGTGTTTTGTACACAAATACAGAGTAAACAGAATTCTTCTCATTCACAGGAAATTCACAAATGAATGCAAACACTTGTTAACACTTTTTCCTCAAAATTCCTTAGGATTAGCAGGAATACTTCAACGATAATTGCTTAAACTTCATCAACAAAAGTAAATAAACATTCATAAAAAATATTAGGCAAAAGAAACATAAATTCTGGATTATATATCAACCTACCAACAACGTCACCACAACAGCACCACCTAGCCCATACCATGCGTCCATGATGGAGAGGCATTTAAATTAAACAAGGAGCTTAGGTCCTAGAAAAACCCTCTTTGGGCGTCGTAGACTGCCGTATTCCAGTTTCCAACTACTTCCAAGAGTTATACATAACCGAGTGATGTGCTCAAAATGTCATTTTTAGCTCTTTCGTTAGCTAAGTAGTTATTTCTGTATTCTTTTCACATGTTTCCTATATTTTATGATCCGCATTTCCTACACCCTTCTTCACTTTTCGGAGAAGTAAACGTTTCTTGTCATGTGATAAACTATTATAACATTGTATAGCCTATCACAAAGCCGGGTAACTCCCTGTGTCGCATTTTATGTCTCTGTTGAAAATTAGCGCTCTATTTTGTTAATAATTGCATTACCACATGTGTAATTAGAGATATAAATTCCTGAAGATTCTTGCCGCAGGAGTTGCAACACTAAATGTCCATATTTGGCGTTTACCACTGATGTTATCACTTGTCATGTGTCAACCACAGCAGTTTTGCTGACGTAACAAGTGTCCACTGCTACGTCAGCTCCCAACGCATTCTGTGGGAAAACATATGCACTCCGACGAACTTCATAGAGTGAAAAAGAAAACCGTTATTTCTAATTTCCCTACGTATAATATGAAGTGTTGCATTCACATGGTTTTCTCTTCTCATTATCGCTAGTTATTTTCTCCAGTACTTAGGTATAGAAAGTATCACATTCTACCCAAACCTTCGATTACAAGGTTTTACGAAATTACATGTCTTGAACTCTTCTGAATAAATAAAAAGTATATTTCATAACGTCCATGTATATGAATGTACGTTACTCAAGTATTGTCTAACCTGCGTTCTTACTACATGTGTCATGGCGTTGGAGACTGATGATAAATGAAATGATAACTGGGGAAGAAAATTTGGGAAGCAAAAGTTCAAGGTCAAAATTTAGGATGCCTCCATAGCATTTCCCATTTATAAGAACTCAGAAAAACATGGAAAACCTCAATCTAGAAGGACAATCCAATCTAGATTTGAACTGCATGCCTTTCGTTCACGTTCCCATCCCTTAATGACCTCGGCTACCCTTTAGGTATAAGTAGGTCTGAATGAGTGTGTGTCAACACCAAAACTAAAAATCTGACGTGTTTTATTATATTTATTTTGCAAACAAATTATTCTTATTACCTGTCTGAAGAATGAATACAGACGGCCACAAGTAGAAGCTTGCGTAAACACAAACGGATAAGCGGTATTACACCAACATTCCCGGTGCATGTCCTGTACAGCACGACAACACTGGAATTCAGCAGTTCAGTTTCTTACAGTGGACGGGTTCGAATCAAGTCAAAATGCAAACACCGTCACGCGTAGTCATACGCTTACAAAGTAGAAAATTAATATGCATTAGTGATAAAGAGAACAGCAAGTTTAAATTGTTGAGGATCGTTTAGTTTATATCTGTTTACGTACGCTGTGCTGATATTTTGATGGTCAGACTGCACTGCACTAATATTCCAGCCTTCTTCGTGCCATGCCATCCAGCGACCTCCGCTAAAAACTGCATTCTTTCGTCAGACAGGTAATACAAAGGATTATTCTTTTATCCACATCATGCTAATTAAAATAAACATCAGACGTGGTCTTATTACTTAGTTCCTTCAAAGCACATGGGAGACTAGGCTACAGCGATAGTCACTATGCGAGTGAATTTCGGATCTTTTTGCATGGCCAGGATTAAACAGGAATGACAAGTTCCCATTTTAGTAAAGTTTAAATACTATGTGACCTTTTCTTGGACGTTGATTTTAGAGGAGGAGAAGAGAAGAGAAAGACCGATCGCCTGTCTTTCCTCAGTGTTATCAATAAAACAAAGTTTCTTTCTTTGAGGCCCTCAACCATTATGGTGATTAGGCTATCTAATTTACCACTAACTAGCTGAGTTATTAAATGGGCTCTGGGATCTCTAGGATCTACAGACAGAATGAAACCTTAGCATTGAATCCACTAAATATGAAGATGTATAGCGTACTTGCTGTCTCAATGTAGCCATCCTACCGAATGAAGATAGAGAGCAGAGTGCCCAAGAAAACGTGCGCTAGTGTTTTAAAATTAAACGTAATAACAAGGAATATCTCGGAAAATGTATATGGCATAAATTGTGTGTTTTAGCGATCTCTACATTTCTTTGTGTAGTAAGTTTTTATTTATCTCTTACGGTTTACCAATTATGCAAAGTAATTCTGAATGAAGAGGTATTCAGAGGCTATTCCAAGAAAATTGAAGTTTTACATTATATTTGTCATATAAATATCTTTATCTTACGGTATTTTAGTAAAATTCGTAAGAATTTGTTTGAGAAATATAAATATTAGTTTGGAGGTATAAATTTTCCTGGAAATCTTCGTGTCTCTTCCTTGGAAGTAGCAGAATTAAATATCAATATGCTATTTTACGGTCTATTCCTGTTAATGAAAAATGTTAATTCATTGGAAAGCATTTTATTTTTGTTTTATTATTAGTTTATTGTTTTAAATTTTATTAGTAATTATATAATAATAATAAAACAATCTGATGTGATCCATTCACATGGCTTTCTCTACATCTCTGTAACAAATTATTGTTAGTAAGCTTATTCTTCTATTTAATGCTAAAGCATTAACAGAAACTGTCTTATTAGTTAGTTCCTTATAAGTAGAAGTGAAATAAGGGAATACACTAGGTTAAACCGACAGTCAAATGTTTTAAAATGTGATTGACATGGTATAGTAATCCTTTTCATTGCGTGACCATGCGTTGAAGAGAAATTTTAAGTATTTTAAAACTGTTAAGGAATATCTCGAAAACGGCCAACTCCACGAAAAAAATGTATATGTCATAAATGACATGTGTTTTGTCGAGATCTACATTTTTGTGTAGAAAGTTTTCTCTATCTCTTACAGTTTACCAGTTATGCAAAATTCAATAAAAATCATAAAGAATAAAGAGATCTTTAGAGGCTATTCCCAGAAAATTCAAGATATACATTTTATTTGGCATGTAAATATCTTAAATATAAGAGATTTTAATCAAAATCGTTACAGCCAGTTTTGATAAAATCAATTTTTTTTTTTTTTGGATTCAGGGAGACCCTAAACATGTATTTCCGGTGAAATCTTGGTATCAAATTTTTGGGTGAAATACAATACCTTCTTATACACTATGTTCATAGTACGTATAGAGAAAGTAAAACTAAAATAATATGGCGTTCCATATCAGCCCAAGTATGCAATCTAGGGTTAAAATAGCAATAAGTGCATTAGACAAGAGTTCAAAGGAACAACATTAATGTTGATTAAATACAAAATGTATAAACTGGCAAATCATACTATACACACTTTCCCACTTTTTTTAACGCTTCATGTTAGATCTATTTTTAAGAATTATCTGTTACAGGGAGGTAGTTACATGAATCAATCTCACGGAAGGGAAAACTTGATTTTCAGAATAGTATATTAAATAAGGATAAAGGTCCAAAAGATGCAAGAAACTTGGCTAAGGCCTAACGATAACAATGGAACTGTTTAAGAAGGAAGCCATTGAGACAATCCTAGCGCATGTGCCCTTGTCTGGAGCTAGGACGTGATACACGGCATCTTGTGCGTGTTATTGGTCCATGGAGAAGAGAAAACTCCTCCAGGTGTCGGTTCCCTGCACCCCTCAAGATGTACGGGATACCCCGAACATGTACGTGACCTGAACGCGTGTTTAACAATTCACGGTTTTACATGTGTCTACAATGTGGCGGGAAGGTCATGCATTGTTAAAGCGATAGCCGTGGCGCCCCTGTACTTGCAGTGCTGCCAACGTGAGAGCTTCAACGATCCATGTGCTGCATCCAGCACCAGATCTCATTTCAACATAACATTGAAGCATTACAATATATTGGTTCTTGAACGACTTACGACATAAGTATGTAAAAAACGAGTATAAAGTCTAATCCATAAAAAACCACCTTTAATACTTTCTTGTGATTATATTTAATAAAAATCTGATGTGTTTCATTCACATAACTTTCTCTACATCGCTGTTACAAATTATTGTTAAAAAGAATATTCTTCTATCTACTTTATGATAATCGAGATAAACATTAGCAGAAATTGTCTTAATCACTTGCTTCCTTGTTAAAAAGAAGGAAAATAAGACGATACACTAGGCTAAAACGATAGCCAAATCATTTAAAAGCCGGTTGCCATGTGGATGGAATCCCTTTCTATGCAGGGCCAGGAGTTTACAACTTTCCGTGAGAAAAAAAGTTAAAAGCATATTAAATCTGAAATAAATAACAAGGAATATCTCAGAAATGGTCAATTCAACGAAAAAACGTATATGACATAAATTGTGTGTTTTAACGTGCTGTATATTTTTATGTAGTAAGTTTTTGTCTATCTCTTACGTTTACCAACTACGCAAAATACAGCAAAATTCATTCAGAATAAAGATATCTTTAGAGGCTATTCCCAGAACATTCAAAATATACATTTTATTTGCCTCAAATATCTTTAATATACGTGTATATTAATCAAAATCATTACAACCATTTTTGAGAAAATAAACAATTTCTAATTTTTTTTCCATATAAAGGGTAGTTTGAGGAGAGGAGATTTTTCTCAAAATCTTCGTGTCGCATCCCTTGAAGATATTAAACTTAAATACTAAGTTTGGTATTTTACTGACTTTTCGTTTTTGAGTTATTGTGTTCACAGGCACACGGACACACAGACGGACCTTTTTCTGAAAATACTTTTTTTTTGGATACGGGGCACCCTAAAGCATGTTATTTCCAGTGATATCTCGATATCGAAATTATACACCATGTACATATATAGTACGTGTAGAGAAAGTAAAAAATGAGAATTCGTTTACGATAATAATCTTTCTTAAGACTGTGCTCATGTGTGGTAAATGAACCATGTTCATCCTCTTAGATAGTCAGTTAAGTTGCTTTAAAGACTCTCCTAAAACAATAAAATCAAAACTGGTATGAGAATCGTAATGTGCTGATTGCCTGTCATTTCGCAACAGGTTAAGGTAGTGCTCGGGCGTCAGGACAATAGAGCTGAACAAGCTGATCAGCTAACTAAAAAGTGTTCTGAGATAACCTATGGTGGCCCAGAACCAGTGGTTTGAATCAGTTCAGATACTGCTAAAACCTCGCTACGTAAAAACATAGATTAGGGAGAAACATCAACTCAATGGAAAACGAATCCTAGACAAAGATTAGCCAGAAAACTTATATTAGGTCCATGCAACATTCTTTCCTAATCTCTCCTGAGTTTCCATAGAACTATAAGAAAAATAGTAGCTAATGAATTGTTCTATCCGTGTGTAGAATAGGAGTTTAAAAGGTAGAGTGTGAATGAAAAATCAATGTCATAGCCGGGATTTGAGTCAAGGATCTGCTGACCTCCATCCACTGTCTCTAACTACTGAACTACCATGGCAACATACCGACACGATATTAAATTCCCTAATTGACTTAAGATTTTGCGGTAAACCGCTACGAAATCTCAAACTCTTTTGAGGTGCCAGGCACTAAAGATGACGTACAAAGTCGTCTTACATTCAACAGGTCGCGAGTTCGAATCTCGCTCAGGATGAGTTATCCGGATGAGGTTTTTTTCGGGGTTCTCCCTTATCATTAGAAGACGAATCTCGAATAACTTTAAGCTCCATGGACCCCGAGATCACTTGAGCACAATTTCACCAATTTCAATCATCGTCCGATTTAAGCAAGTTAAAGGATGTTAGGCATACAAATTAAAAAAAAAAATGTCAAAAGTGCTTTAAGTCCGGGCGTCATAGCCAACTATTAGGCCAGTCATTGCCATATTAGCGGTGTATAAAACACGCACAAACACGCATATAAGGAGATAATATTTAAAGTTCTGTTATTCAGGTGGTCTAAACCAAATACTTCTGGTGAAACATTGTCATAGAATTTTCGGATGGAATACAGTAATCATTGCTTCTACTTATATGTAGGTGGCAGAGCCAAAGAACCTGCTATATTATGCTATGAATGTTACAAGACGTAGTTATTTTGGAAGCCATATGTTGTGCTACACTCAAACCTGTATCTTCAGGGCCAGGTATTGTAAGCCTCTTACACGCCTCACTTGCTGCAAATTCTCGCCTCGCTTCTTCACCACTTACAGCGCTACCACATAATTTACGCAGCGGCAACTTTCTTAACTATAGGCGCTGGCTTCTTCTCATTTGCCCATTTCCGTGGTAAAGCGAGCGCGAAGGCGGCTGTCAGTCTTGCTAGAGATTGGATCGGTTAACATTAACATAATTCGAATTTGGTTGGAATCTTTTACCCATACACACCGCTTCCCCCTCATCTACCGGAGTAGCTTCAGCACGGCTCTGCTTTTTATGCACTCGCCTTTTCCCTCGAGGCTTTTATGGAAGAATATGCTATATATTTTTTCCCCTCTTCTTGGAGGCGCAAAATGACCGGGGTATTTTTTAAAAGTTTCTTCTTCTGCCATGGCAGCCCCCTCCTTTAGGCTTTCTTGTCGTTGCTACCGTGTTTCTTATGACTTCAAGGGTATCTGAGTCAGGATGCCGGTGCATTTCTCTTTTCTGCTTCAAAGAATGCACAAGATCATCGCAAGGTATGTAGGTACTTGCTGTGCACCTTCAAAGTCATATTGCAATAAACGACTGAATATGAAAGTCTTAAATAAATACATACATACATATATAATATTCATTACATACATAAACACATAATACCGTTTACAAAATCTATCAACAATTTAACCAATTAACTCCGAGCTGATACCACAGAATAGGCCAAATGTTAATAGTACAATTAGCGGTTTTAAAAAAAAAACGAATGTGTTCCATTCGTATAGCTTTCTCTACCTGTTCTGTAAAACTGGTCCTACAAAAGATTATTCTTTTATATACATCATACTAATCGAGATAAACATTACCAGAAATTCTTATGGCAGCTCCTTCATTAAATTTATTAGGGGAAATTGGTTTATTAAATAGAATAATTGGGTGAATACAATTAATTGATAAATTTATAATATTTTATGAAAACACTGAAAATAGATTACTTAATACGAAAATAAATAATAGTTAATAAAATTTTATTGGAATAAAAAAATATTTCATTTGAAGCTAAACTACTTGCTTCCTTCTAAGTAGAAGAGACAAAGAGAATGCGCTAGGCTAAATCGATAGTCTAATCTTTTAAAAGCTGGTCGATATGTGAACAATTGGTGTTTGATTCGCTTTGTATTGCAAGAAAAACAAAAGAGAAATGAAACAAAAGGTGACCCGGTTTGAGAGAAGTTACGTAGTTTAAAATTGAAATCAATAACAAGGAAAATGTCGGAAACGGACAACGAGATATACATTTTTCTGCAGTAAGCTTTTGTCTACATCTTAAAGTTATGCAAAGTCAGGAAAATTTATTCAGAATTATATTAATAAAACAGATCTTCCGCTCTACAAACCGGGCAGACGAGACTAAGTTCTCAGTTAAAAAGATAATTGAGCGTACAATGGTAATGCTGAATGCGCAATTGAATTGGTCAGAGAATCCGTCGCGGGAATCGAACCCATAATCTCCCGAATGTCCCCTAAAAAAAAAACGCTTGAGCAGGGCCGCGCCGTGGAAAGTGGTTAGACCACTCGCCTCTCACCTAGGCGGCCCGGGTTCGATCCCAAGCGACCGTATGTGAGATTTGTGGTGGACAAAGTGGTGCAGGGGCAGGTTTTCTGCGGGTTCTCCGGTGCTCCATCTTCACTCCATTATCATCAATGCTATCGCCTGCGGTGCCACAAGTAGTAAAAATGGGCGTTAAACCTTATCCAAAAAAAAAAAACAACAAAAAAACAAAAACGCCTGAACCACGTGGATCGGTATTAATAGGTAAGCTTTTGCAAGAATTGATCATACGAGAGAAATGTATTAGTTTCTGTTATTAATTAGGTGATTAGGTTGCCTAAGAATTAAAATAAACTCTCTCAGTGTTTTATATTAAGTTAAAAATGTAGGAGTATTGGATTTCGATCATATTCTGTAAAGAGTGCCGCTCACTGATAAGCCAACAGTATGCGGTCATCTATTGTCAAGGCTTATTACGAAATATTTGACGCTACAGAGCATTTCTGTGGCAGGTCATCCTCTTTATAGTCCGGTTTCGAAATCCAAACTCGTTTCCAGTCCTCAATAGAGCAGAGGTCATAAAGGTGGGAGGGGATACCAAATGCCGCAAGCGAACATCAGGGTGTGATAGAGGAGAATGCAATGATTAAATTGAAAATAGCAACTGCAATGCTAGCACCAGGCAACGGTTAAATAGGGTGCTTCTGGTGCATTTATACTCACACATGTATCTTCTCTATCAACGCAATTTGTCTAAACCTGCAAGTGTAAAACAATTGTATTAAATTCTCTAGCACATAGGTAGAGAAGGCTTTATATGGTATCCAAAAATTGATGTCAAGAGTTCAGAGGAAATATGTTTTTAAGACACCTGAAACCCCCCCAAAAGTGTTTTTAGAAAAAGGTCTGGGCGCGCGCATGTTTGTATGTGTGAATAGCATAACTCAAAAACAAAAAGTGCATTAAATAGAAACTTGATATTTGAATTCAGCTTATTTTAAGGATGCGACGTGAAGGTTTTCAGTAAAAGCCCTCCTTAGCTACCTTTATATGGAACATTTTTATAACATTTATTTTCTTAAACATGGTTCCTACAACCTTGTTTTTCGTCACAAATAAAGTGGGTGTATCTATTGCATTTTCTGAGAACAGCCTCTGATGCTCTCTTCATTCTGGATGACTACTGTATAACTGATAGACTGTAAGAAATTAAGGAAAACTTACTACAAAAAAATAAGACCTGAGTAAAATACACAGTTTATGGCATATACATTTGTGGAGTAAACCATTTCCGAGATATCCCTCGTTATTGGTTTCAAAATTTGCAATATTTGTTTCATCCTGGTCTTACAAAGAGCAGGGGACTTTAATATCACTTAGTGACCAGCTTTTAAACGATTTGACTATCGCTTTAGTAAGGTTCCCTTTTACTTAAAATTAGAAATCTTATTTAGATAAAATTAGAACATTTATTTCGATTAGCAGAAAGTAAGTACGTAATACGGTTTCGTAAGAAACATTTGTTGCACAATAGTAGAAAAAATCATATGAGTGGAACAGATCAGAGTTTTATTGCAGTACATTTCTTGTAGTCGAATGCATGGAATCGTGCCTCACCCAGTCCACACTCCTTACCTGGTTCTAGCATTCCATTAATATTCAATGTATTCCGTTACCTTCTAATGTACTTGTGTTTCTAGGTTTTGATGCGTGTGGTGCTGCTGAGCAATGGTGTGCTGGCTTGCTCACAGGAAAGATTGTCCATTGTGGACACTAAGCATCTGCTTGGTTGAACAGGTCGTTCATCGCCCTATCTGGCAGCTCCAATAGTGGGAGGATCTTCGGCCTGTGATTCCAAGAATGATACGAAGAAAATAAATTCGGAAACAATAAAGAGGGTTATTTGAATTTATAATTTGTTATTAATTTAAGAATGTCAAAATTTAATCCTTTTTTTTTCGTCATAATAAATAAAAAATCGTGTTCCATTCAGATGTCTTTCTCTACATCTCTGCAACAAATTATTGTTAAAAAGCTTATGTCTCTATTTAGTTCATGCTAATGCTAATTATTATTTGCTTTCTTGTAAGTAGAAGCAAAATAAGGAAGTACCATAGGTTAAAGTGATAGTCAAAAGCTGGTTGCTATGTGACTGGAGTTTCTTTGTTTGTATGTGTAGACAGGAGTTGACAAATTTCTGTGTGAGAAAATTAAGTTTTTTAAAGCTGAAACCAAAAACAAGGCATACCTAAAAACAATCAACTCCACGAAAAAATGTATATAAAATAAATTGTCTGTTTTAACGTGCTCTACATTTTTGTGTGATAAGATTTTGTCCATCTCTTACGGTTTAGCAGGTATGCAAAATTCCGTAAAATTCATCCAGAATAAAGTAGTCTTCACAAGCTATTCCCAGAAAATTCAAAATATACATTTTATTTTTTAGATAAATAGTATTAATATATACGATATTTTAATGTAAATCGTTAGTCATTTTTGAAAACATCTCAATTTTCGAAAATATTCCATGTAAAAGGGTAGTTTGGGGAGGGGGGAATTTTCTCATAATCTTCGTGTCGCTTCCCTGAAAGACACTAAACTTAAATACCATGTCCGCGCGTGGACCTTTTTCTGAAAATACTTTTTTTTTGGATACAGGGGACTCTAAAACATATATTTCCGGTGAAATCTCCGTATCGAATTTTTGGGCGGAGTACAATACCTTCTCTATACACTAAGTACATATTACGTGTAGAGAAAGTAAAAATACACCCTAAAATGTCTTTGAATGTTGGTTACTCTTCAGTTTATCCCTTCCTCCTAACTGTGGTAGCCACAACAGATCTCCCGTAGGTCGTTATGCGCGAGATGTCCTCTCCGTTGTGTACACTACCCACCACCTACAAACTTAAGTGAGCTCCTTGCATCTCGTTGTCATCGTGATTTGCAGTACATTGCAGATGTTTAAACTGGTCTCTAAAGTAGTTTATTTTATTAACTCTGTTCGTAAATACTAAATAAATCCCCTCGCGCTACAACCCACAAGGCCTGTCTACTACCCAGTGAATGTTCCACGCCGCACACGCGCGGCGATAATGCAACCGATACGGAGAAGTGATGATCAGCATCACGCATCCTCCAGCCGAAAAGTTCACTTTCATCGCGATGCTGAGGGGTACACGGAACTTAAACACCCACCCCCATAGATGGGGTTGAATCCTAGCTCATTCCGTGGCCGGGAATCAGGGTATAGCGATTTACCCTACCTCACTATGGAGCCATTTCTACAGCCGCTGCAGCCACTTCGTGCTTTGGGCTACTAATCCGACTGCCGACTTCACGCCCATTTACACACGGAGAGATGAGCTATCATCCAACCGATACGAGGAGGTGATGTGGCCAGCATCACGCAATTCCTCTGTTGAAACGTTGACTGTCACGGCCGGCATCGCACCTCTTCACTTTTCGCACGATGCTGAGTTGACACTGGTCCTGTACCAGAGAGTAAAAATCCGCACTCCTATAAATAGGATTGAACCCGGGCGTCTTTCTAGATCCCAGCCACGATTTCTACTATATGCCCTACATTAAATGACTAATAAAAGTCTCTAGGAACTAATAGTTTTTCATTTTAAGATATTTGCTGCTGTAAGAAATATAGATAAAATAACTTGCAAACTTGTGAAGTGCTTATTTCCTCCTTTTTTCAACCCACATAATCCAGATGTCTGTGTGCTCTGATTATGAATCTTCCAGAGACAGTTTGGGAAAGAGTTCAGGTCTTCGATACCCATTAACTTCTCCTACCAACGTAGCGGAACTGATTGTGCCAACCTTAAGTAGGTTAACCAGCCTTAATGGGAGTTTATTTCTGGTAGATTGGGGGCGAGTGTGTGGGATGTAATTCAATTGTTATGTGCGGTGTGGGCTGATTACCTTCCTAATTAGTTTCCTCTTATTTGTTCAGGTTCTTCTTTCTTATTCTTTGCTCAAAGCCTCGTGGTTTCCTCCTTCAAGTCGCCAAAGCCAAAAACATAACCCGGAAGATTTATATTGTCCACAATAATGATGAAGTAATGCAAGTGAACCATTATTTTGATCTGTTCTATCAAAACTGAGCCCAGGAATAGACAAGTGGTGTCTGACCACAAGAGAAGGCAAACAAAAGGAATCTGCTGTTTGAACATTTTTTCTGCTCTGGCGATAACGTTCTTGCATTACAATACTTTCTCTATCCCCATGTACATTGTACATATGGGGCTAGAGAAAGTAAAAAATCTTATGTGGGCCATTCACATGACTTTCTCTCTATCTCTGTGAAAATTATTGTTAATTAGCTGATTCTTTTATTTATTTTATGCTAATCGAGAAAAACTAGCAGAAATAGTCTTATTACTTGTTTTATTGTAAGTAGAAGCGAAATAAGGGAGTGCCATAGGTTAAAGTCTAAGCCAAAAGCTGGTTGCTGTGACTGAAGTTCGTCTGTCTGTATGGACACGAGTTGGCAAATTCCTGTATGATAAAAGTATAAGTTTTTCAAAGCTGAAACCGAAAACAAGGAATATCTCAATAACGATCAACTCCACGAAAAAAAGATATATAACATAAATTGCCAGTTTTAACGTGCTGTACAGTTTTTGTGGGTTAGGTTTTTGTTCATCTCTTACGGTTTAGTAGCTATGCAAAATTCATCCAGAATAAAGTAGTCTTGAGAGGCTATTCCCAGAAAATTCAAGATACACATTTTATTTGTCAGGTAAATATCTTTAATATACGATATTTTAATCAAAATCGTTAGAGTCATTTTTAGAAAATCAAACTTTTTAAAAAAAGTTCAATGTAGAGGGTAGTTGAGAGTGGAGGGATTTTCTTGAAAATCTTCGTGGAGTTGATCGTTTTTTAGATATTCCCTGTTTTTGGTTTCAGCTTTAAAACAAAAACTGTTCTCATGCAGGAATTTGCCAAACCCTGTCCACGCAAACAAAGGAATGAGCTGACTTCTCATCTGGAGGTCCCGGGTTTGATTCCCGGCTGGGGCGTGGAATTTTTCTTTAACCAGAATTATTCCCTATCCCCCATAGAGTCTGGAAGTTTGAATGTGAGAGTGAATGTACGCGTGTTTAGTAATATAAAGTTTAACCTAATGTTCTGAATCTACAGCCTCACAAGTAAAAGCCCCCGATATGACCATTGATGTTAAAGGGGGCTATACAAATAATAAAAAAAAAAAAAAAAAAAAAGGAATTTCAGTCACATAGCCACCAGATTTTGACTATCACTGTACTGTATGATATTCCCTTATTTCGCTTCTACTTTTAAGGAAGCAAGCTATAGTCTATTTCTGCTAATTTTTTCTCGATTAGCGTGAACTAAAAGAAGCATGAGCTTTCTAACAATAATTTGTTTTAGAGGTATAGAGAAAGTCATGTGGGTGGGACACATTAGATTTTTAAAACTATATTTGAACTACATTTTTGTGCCTCTACAATGACAAAATACGAATATATATCAAATTAAATTAAAAATGCCAATTTTGAACACAAAATAAACATATAATTTTTGGCAACTCTAGTCATTTAGGATCCTCTCTATCCTTTTTCTACCCAGACTAATCTACTCAGACGAATTAGCATTTCATGACGTCTTTCACGAATAACACAGACGTATCAAAACATTTGGAACACCTTGAAGTTGCAATATTTATGGATGTTGTTGGTAGTGTTTAATGCCCGCTTTAACTACTTATGGCCCGCAGGCGGTGTATATATATTTATGGATGCTAGCGAACGTTTTTCCCTGTGGTCCTCAAGTGAATTTAATTTACACTCGTATCGCCGAGCGAGGTGGCGCTGCGGTAATATGTGACCCGCTTTAAGCAGATCCCTCCCGGGTCTGATCCTCGGCAACCGTGCATTGACCTATGGGTTTTTCGTGGTTTTACTGGAATCGCAAAACAAATAGTGGGACGGTTTCTCATCTATCACCATTTCCTTTCCATTATTTCTTCTTCATGCCATTTCCCTCTCATCTTTCAGGCGTGCTTCCAAGTTAGTGGTGTATGGCAGGGCGGGTAGATGGGGCTGATGCATGGTGCATGGAAAAATGCTCCCCGTGGACAATAAACTTATTTCCGCTGACTTATTTCCGGCAGTGCACAATTCCCTTCGTTTTCCCCTGATTGGTTAATGTCACCTTTTTCCCCTTCTTCTGGCAGTCATCTCTTATAGTTTCGCTAATGCAGCCTTAATGATGATAGCCCGATCTTCTCTAGTTTCTGCTTTTCTCCTACATCTTCTAATCCCCATTCCCTCTACACACAAACCAGCCATCTTAACTGTGGTCTTCTCCTAATTCTTCTACCTTTGGGTTTACTTTCAAAGATATTTTTAACAGATCTGCCACTTGCATCCTAATCACATGGCCAACCCATCCAATTCCTTTCTTTTTTTAGCTCTAACAATATTACTGCATTAGGTTTTTATAGGATCATATTTAATCCTATATTTGTGCGCATTCTCCACTCCTCTTTATATTTTATCGGTCCATAAATGTTCCTCAATATTTTTCTTTCCCATCTTTCAAGCTGTAATTTCATATATTCTCTCAGCATCCAGACATTGTTATAATAGATGGACGCGGGTTTAAAACGAAAATGTTATGAATTTGTTGATAACAATTTAAGTGCACATCAGATGGATTAACTCTTGTTCCATACTAATTTGACTCATATATATAAGCAAATGAGTAAATCTGACAATTCTCTTTGGAAATATTAACATAAATGGTCATATTAAACAAGGAACTATTTTACACCGCGCAACAGCCTAACTGCATTAGTAGCAAATAATGCTGCGAGTTTGTTTTGTTTTTGTTTTTGGCCTTCAAGGGAGAGAGAATGAATTACAGATTAATGGACATCAGGGGAGAGAGAATGACTTACAAAGAACACAAACATAGAAACACACAACACTAAACATCCATGTCCATAGCAGAATTCGAGCCCGCGGCCCTTCCGCGGCAGAGCAAAAACGCTAGGTGCGTCAATGACTACGCAACTGGGGCCAGCGATGATGAAAGTTAAAGGTATAAACAATACGCACGCATTGAATGCCTTTGTAAAGTAGCCAATCCTTGCAACCTACCCTAAACATCTTGGGGAAGAAGAAAGACATACAAAGGTCAGGAGGAGCTTATTGACAGACCCATCTCCTATGTTTATGGATGGGAAGGCCTTACTAAACGTTTTGATGGTTTAGTGGTAGGTTTCAAAGAGCTCCGTTCGCATTGTTGCCGGCTGGGTAGTTGATGCCTGCAATGACCAAACCATAGCTATGTGGATCAGACCTTATGTGGATGCCAATCGACGGGTCACTTGCCCCTCGTCTCTTGAGGCCCGGCAGTGGGCGTCAGAAAAGTTAGGGCCTTTTGTGCGTCTCTGGTGGCCTGTCTGTCTGCTGCCTATAGTATTCTATGATTCTTTCACCTGATCCCATCCTCCCACAGTAGATTTGCATACGTCACAGCGCACGAGATGTTCCTTTCCGTTGTCTATCCTTTACCCTTTAGTGTCTCGGCATCGGAGAGAGTCTCATAGGTCTAAAACTTGCTCGATGAACATTCATTTCACTCGTATATGAACGTACGAAGGTTAAAAACTTCAAAGCAACCATGTTTTTCATATTCTCACTCTGTTAAGTTTCTTCCGTTTTATTTCCTGGTTACTACACCAGTTTCTTCGTTATTTGAACGCTGGTTGCTTCTCTCTTTTTAATAACATCTCTATTACTCATTCTCTCTCTCTCTCTCTCTCTCTCTCTCTCCCTTTGCCCGTCCATCTTTTTATTTGCCTCCACGACTTCCTCTTTGCTCTCTTCCGCTTTTTTGTCTGTGTTTCTTATGATTTCCTTCTTCATAAAATAAATAATACGCATCTTAGTCTCTCGCTTTCCCACTCCGCCTCAAGCAGCACATAGGTACTCAGAATATATCTGTCATTGTTATATGTTTATTTTTGCTGCTTTGTGTATTACTTTCTCACCTATTCTCTTTATACATACTGTCTGCGTTCTGTGCAAAAATATTTCTTCAATTAAATTTGCAAGTCTGCGTTATATTTCTTCTGCATCACCGTATTTTTCTTTACTAACTAACCCAATTATATTTAACGTTCTACGTTCATAAGATAATGCCTTTCTTTGCAAAGCGGTGACCTTATAGCTTTCTTCCTCTTCCTAAATCCAGTTCCTAACACAGTTAAGGAGTTTCGAGTCCCAGTCTGAACTTCATTAGTTTTATATTAGTAATCAAGAACTTCCTTCGTTTAATTTAAAGCAAAACGTTGAGCAAATGATGAATCGTATTTTCTTAGCAGCTTCAAACATACCGTTCGTTTTACGACTTTAACTTCTTGCTTGGGCCTTACCTCACCATACTATCCACTGAGCGACAAGGGCCGCGCCGTGGCCGAGTGGTTAGATCACTCGCCTCTCAAGATAGTCCGAGTTCGACCTCAAGCGACCACATGTGGACAAAGCGGCGTAGGGGCTGGTTTTCTCCGGTTCTCCGCCATTGCATTCCACCAGTGCTCCATTTTCATTCCATGCATCATCGGTGCCATTTGTAGTAAAAGCGGGCATTAAACACTATAAAAAACAGAGTGACAAAAAGCTTTAGAGCTATCATTCCCAGTAAGACTCTTTCTTCCCCATTCCCTTCGTTTGATTTGGGTTCTCCTTTTAGCAATTTTATTGTTCACAAAAGTCGAATGCTGGAATATTGAAGGTTAGTTACTTATTGATCATTTGCATATAAGATGACCACCTTCATAAAAGAGAATGAGACACAAGTGTGTAAAAAGTGAGGAATGTTTCAAGATTTTTAGCAACACAAAATACAATTTAGGATCTTGAGTTTTTAGCAGAACGTATTATCCCAATACTTTGTTTTCCACCGATAAAAAGTACATATATCCTAATCATTAAAACACGTTGGTAGATATTTTAGTAAGCTAATATAACTAACTTCTTAACTAAATTACAGTAGAATGTAAACTGAAGCCTAAGCTAAAACTCCCACTCATTTTATCTAATTTTCTATTACTGGAATACCAGTAAGTAGACTGTTTTTAGTGATGTTATTTTAAAAAAATATTAACGCACAAAACACTATAAAGTGCATCTATGCAACGTTTCATTCTCCTAGAGCGTACGTAACTCATGTTTTGGACGCCATTTTAAAGCGTTGCGCTGGTCAAGCGACTCTACGTCAAAATTAAAACCCAATATTCTGAAGTTAAAATTTGATGTTATGCTGCCATATTCAAAATATAGGCCACAAAAATACAGCTACAACTCAGAAAATGTTTCCAAGAACTCCAGAATGTGTAATAAATCTGTTTTTGCAATGTTTATATTTGTAATAGTAAAAATGAAACAGTGTAACTATGCGCTTATTTTTTTGAACTTTTTCACATTGGGATTTTAAAATATTGTTTAAAAATATATTATTCATTTCAGAAAAATTTCAAATGTATAATATATTACAAAGCTACTAAGAAACACATTTGAAAATAATGTAAAAATGGTAGCTCAATATGTGTAGAAGAAAATATATTAAATCAAATTATTTATTATAATCAGAATGAAAACATGTATTTATTATGAAACTTGATTAGAATACTTCTTTTGTTATTAGTAATGTCTATACAAAAATTAAATATTTGGTTTTAATACTTTAGAAAATTACTTTTAGAACTTTGGCGTCTCTTAACTGCTAGTAAAGCCAGCAGTACCTTTTCCCAAACTTAATCCATCTAATTTTATTATTAATTTAATTATATCCTTGGCTGTTTAAATTGTTATTAGTTGCTCCTAAAATGGTTCGTTCGCTCAAGCAAGCATAGTTTTTGTAATTTGCCCAATATTTGGGAACACTTTCGATATTAATTCTTCTTTTGATGTTGTGAAGTGATAATGGTAGAACCGAAATAAAATCAGTTCCAATGTCTAATAATGCCTTTGCATCTGAAAATCGTAATGATCTGAGTAATGCAGCATATATAGTTGGTATTGCGAAAAGGACGAAGTCAGAGCATCCATAGGGAAGAGTAAAAAGGATGACGTATACAGTTAACAGCGTGGGTAAGCAAGGATACCGTTGGCATAACAGTAATGGCAGCGCCTCCATAGTGTGGCGGGTAAACGCCAAACTAGGTATGAATTACATTAAGGAGAAAGTCACAAAGTAACATTCAGGCTTCTTCCAAATCTCTTTCTTTCCTCTACTCCTAATGTTTTCACCTCTTTCTTTATTTTCTGCTATGTCAAAATAGCCATTTTAAAACTAACAATGACAAAACTAAAGAGCAAGTAGATCTGGTTTGGCAATTGATAAACTTTTATTTGATGATAGCTTTGTGTATTAAATTTATCCGTTTAACTCAAAATATTACTTGATCACTTGTATTAACAGCACCGCAATTGCAGTGTAATAGTGACAAGGGTATCTTCATGTTCTAATGAAATCCCCTATAGGTAGCTCATGTACCACATAACTTCAAATAACTAACATCTGCAATAGGAAGTTAACCTAAAACGGTTTACTATCCGGGTCCCAACATTTTCAGATTCTAAGAAGGATTATTGGTTATGTGCATAGTTAATAGCTTTTTCATTTTAAAGAATTGCAATATAATGTACTTATTCCTTTATTTAAACGATGTAACCAAGAGAACGATAGTTAATACATAAGAAATATATTTGATTTTCACTGTTATCTTGCGACATTAACTACATAACCGGTTGCATTCCCTTAGCATTGAATGGGTAAGAAGAATATAGTAGCAAATAAATAAGTACGTACTTTAAGTGTTCGTCGTCAGGAAAGCTTCTTTGCTTCTTTATTTTAAACAATAGGAGTAAGGAAAAGACAATTAAAATGTATTTGAATTTAACTGATGCATTGCCTCATTGTCTGATAAACTGTTGCGTTACCTTAAAATTGAATGGGTAGGAAAAATAGAGCATTACAGCGGCCATCTATCGGCGAATACTCTAGGTGTTCGTCGCCAGGAAGCTTCTTTGCATCTTTATTGTAAACGATATGAGTAAGGAAAGGGCAGTTAGGCATAAAAATGTATTTGAATTTCACTGTTGCGTTGCGTCATTATCTCGATAAACTGGTGCGTTATCTTAACATTGAATGGAGAGGAAGAATAGACAACTACTACTGCCACTTAGCTACAAATAACAGTGGTACGACTGGCATCTCGCGGCTATTAACCGATTGCATTCCCTTGGCACTGTATGCTGATTCATATTATGAAACCTTTAAAAATTCCCGTACGATTTTTAAACATTTTATTTTACACAAACCTTGTTATGGCAATTAAGAACACAACAAAAAACAGAATTGTTCAATATGGTGCAGTCATTCGGAAGTGATGTAAGGACATACATTTCGGCGATTCATTTACATTTATATAAAGATTATACTATTTTGATACTATCTTATTTAAGAATTGAAACTATCACTTTAATAAAACTGAGTATGACTTCACGGGTGAGCAATTTACATAATTGCCCTACTAGTTGCAGAATTGCTTGATTCGAAACAATTATTTACTCCTAATTTATTTACAGTTTTTCCTTTGTGAAATATGTAGATTTTGGAATTTCCCAAAATATATATCGCTTCGTGTTTGCTGTTGCCTAAGAAATTTTATTTAACATTTTTTTTTGGCATCAAACTGTATATCGCATAATGTTTTTTTTACTGATTTCCACTTTTAGGTCTTAATTTTGTGACATAAGGTCTGGGCATACAAAATACTGCAAATGTATTTTTAAGTACATTAAATTATTCCACCTTCGCTATTTCACGGTGAATAGATTTCACTAGTCAACTTGTAATATATATATATAGAGGCTGGTTTAAAATACCTTTACAAAGATTGGGAACTGGCTCCTTACATCGAAACAAGAAAAACTCCTCATATAAATAGATGATCCAAAACTCTTCATTTTCGATTTACTAAGGTTGGAACTGTTATTAATCAAAACATTTTAAACTGACACCTTTCTCTAGTTTTGAGTTTGTCAGCTTGTTAGGAGGTGTTCAAGACAAACACCACTTAGAGCAAATGTTTGAAATGTCTCACATGTTGTGTGGTTTCGTAGGATTTTATGGCACGTAGACTAAGAGTTTCTTCATCCGGGATGTCTATTGCACATACCAATTGTTTAAGGTGCCCCCAAAGGTAAAAATCCAAAGGATTGTGATCGACAAAACGTTCAGGCCATGGGAATGGTCCTCTTCTACCTATCCATAAGGCATGATAGATATTGCCAGAGAATCTCCTACAATTGAGATTAAAATGTGCTGGAGCCCCTTCACGAATACACCACATGTTTCGTCTATCTTCTATGCCTGGGAGAATGTTCTGAATCAAGTCCCAGAAAATGGCTTCTGTAAGGCGTGCTGGGAGAATGTATTATGAAGTTGTTGGGTTGGACCAAGAAACCGTTGAACGTAAACTTTCGTGGTGTAGTGATTACCATGCTAGCCTCTAAAATTGCAGGTTCAAGCCTGGCGGAGAGTGGTGCATTTTTTTTTTCGGACGCAAAAATCGTTAGCATGGCTGCCTTCGTAAGGGAAGGAAAGTCGGTGGTTCCTGTTTGTTTGCGCATAAAAGTACCTAAAGAAGGTTCCTGTGCAACATTTTCCGCCATTTTGCGTTCGTAAGTCGTGATTCCTTCCTAGAGTGCCTTTATTGGGTGAGGAGCTGACCACTCGTCACAATGGCGTATAGTGGCAAACTCATGACCTAGAAATTCAAATCCGATCATGGAAACATCGTAACAATTCCCTTTGCTCCACTTAAGAGATACAGAAAATACTACTACTGTTAATAAGTTGATAACGTGAAAACGAAGGGTTTTATAGGATATATTTATATGAACCTGTTTTCTTCTTTCGATGTAAGGAATCTATCCCAAAACGTAAACATAATTTTGAATCATCCTGTACATAGTTGCAGTAATCTGCTATCAAACATATTCATATGTCACTTTAGCGAGAGATTGACATCTTATTGCAGGCCATTTTGACGTGCTGTACTTAGTACATAGTGCATAGGTAGAGAAGATATAGTATTTACCCGAAAAATTCGACCCGGGATTTTGCTACAGATACACGTTTTAAGGTCTCCTGTAAAAAAGTATGTTTATGTGTGTATGTGTATCTGTCTGAGAAAACAAGAATTAAATAGCAAAAGTCGATTAAATACCAAATCTGATAAATGAGTTCACTTTCAAAGATGTAACATGAAGATTTTCAAGAAAACCCTCAACCCATGGAACATTTTATTGAAAATTTTGTTTTTCTCAAAAATAGGCCCAACAATGTTTATTAAAAGGTCATACATTAAACATATGTATTTTCATAGCAAATAAAAATTATACCTATACTGAATTTCCTGGGTGTAGTCGCGGAAGCCTTGTTCATTCTGAATGCCTTTTGCAACTAGTAAACGTAAGAGACAGACAAAAACAACTGCACAAAAAATTTAGATCTCATTTAAACACAAAATGTATGTCATATATCTATATTTGTGATGTTAAGAGTTTTGGAGGGTTAGCCACTTTTGTATCCTGGTTATTGGTTTCAGTTTTAAAACATACTTTTCTAAAATGGGAAGTCATTATTTATTTCATCTCTCTTTTGTTTTACTACAGGAGTACAAAGAAAACCGTATAGTAGCAGTTTTTAAAAATGTGACTATGCTTTAGTCTAGTCATTCCCTTATTTCCCTCCTACTTACGAGAAAATAATAGAGCCATTTCTGCTAATGTTTATCACAATTAGCAAGAACAAGCTTTTGTAAGAATAATTTGTTGACAAATAGCTAGATAAAATCATATGAATGGAATACATCCGATTTTTGGTAGACAGGTTCTTTTCCTGTCAACCTTCTAGTTCACGGATTAGACGCAATATCCTGTTCCGGCATAACTGAACATTTCACTCTCGGGCATCCTATACTTCTTTACCTTTGAGGGTTAGCCACTTTTGTATCCTGCTATCATCCATTCTGTTAACATGTGTCTGCATTCATTGATATTATCTTGTATCGCGAATATATTGAGTTCTTCTCATATAGGTTTATTTTGTATATGTTCCATTTTACTTCGCCCCTTCAGTCTCCTCAGAAATTCCATCTCAACTGTCTGCATTTTCCTTCTACAATTCAGTTGTATTACTCATGATTCACAGTCATTTGAGCTGTGGCTTTTTCTTCCTTATTTGAATGTTTTAAAAATGTATCCAATTTATCCTGCCATGTACAATATCTTAGATGTGCCTTACGTACTTCGGCCATATATGAGGGCTGTCCCAGAAGTACCCGACCTAACAAAGAAAGCAAAAAATTTGGGGAGAAGACATATTTATTTTTCTACATAGTCTCCTTTCAGTTCGATACACTTTTCCTTGAGATGTTCAATAGCTTCAATACCATGTTAATGGTGAAAACTATCGAGGTCTGCAAAATAGCCATCAACTGCAGACTTCACCTCTTCATTATTGGCAAATCTTCTACCAGCAAGTCATTTCTTCAAGTTTGGAAACAGAAAATAATCAGAGGGAGCTAAGTCTGTCGAATAGTATGCATGAGGAAGCAATTTGAACTTCAACTCATTGATTTTGACCATGGTGACAATGAACGTGCGAACTGGTGCATTGTCTTGAAGAAACAAAACTTTCTTTTTCGCTAAATGCGGCCGTGTTTTGTCGATTTCATCACTCAAACGTTGCAACAAGTTCGCATAATATTCGGCATTGATTAATTTTCCTTTTCTGAGATAATCAATGAAAATTATCCCGCGGTGTCTCAGGAAACGGACGCCATGACCTTGCCTGCAGACGTAACTAACTGAATTTCTATTTTCTCACCTACCAGTCAACGCATAGATGAATCGCTCAGCTTGCAGCATGAGTACTAAATAGATGGGATATTAATTTAGTTTCGGTGTTGTTTACCGATAATGACTTACCGATAATGACTTAGAAAAGGCACAAAGTCATCTTTAAGAAATTAAGGTAAGTGCAAACAAGGACATGCTAAAGTTCGATTCAATGTTAATTCATATCTATCGAGCCAAATTTTTAAAAATATTATAAAACCTATATATTGAACCTTGGGGAAAAGAAAAATGTAAAGTTTATTGGACACTCAAGGAATATAACGTTAAATGCTGTGATTTTCTAAAACGAAAGAAATTGGCATTATAAAAACCGGGGACTCCAAATACGACCAGTTCAAATTATAATATATAAGGTACAAGATAGAGGTGATCATGTGAATAATTAAATAAGATTTTGAACAAAAATGCTTCCTATTAAATAAAGGTAATGATACATTTAAAGCTCAGTAATGAGGAATTTACTAATACAAATCCAGAAATTAAAAAACCTGATTTGTTCAATTCACATGAGTTTCTCTACATCTCTGCAACAAATTATTGTTAAAAAGCTTAAGCTTTTTTTTCTTCATGCTAATCGAGAAAAAAATTGCATAGTTTTATTACTTGCTTCCATGCAAGTAGAAGGTAAATAAGGGAGTAGCATAGGCTAATTATTGGTCAAAAGCTGCTTGCTATGTCACTGAAGTTCCTTTATTTCTATGGACAGGTGTTGACAAATTCCCTTATGAGAAAAGTTTTTTAAAGCTAAAGTCAATAACAAGGAATATCTTAAAAACGATCCACTCCACGGAAAAAGTGCACATAATATAAATTGTGTGTTTTAATGAGTTCTACATTTTCTGTTATGTAATTTTTTGTCTCTCTATTACGGTTTGCCAGTTATAACAAATTTCGCAAAATTCACCCAGAATAAACATGTCTTTAGAGGCTATTCACAGAAAATTTAAAATATACATTTTATTTGTGAGGTAAATATATTTAATTTATGCTATTTTAATCAAAATCGTTAGAGCAATTTTTGAGAAAATCAAAATTTACTAACATTTTTCCATGTAAGGGGTAGTTTAGGGTGGGGGGATTTTCTTGAAAATCTTCGTGTTGCATCTTTGGAAGATACCAAACTAAAATAGTAAGTTTGGTATTTACGACTCTTCGTCTTTGAGCTATGCTGTCCACAGTCACACACACGGACCTTATTCCAAAAATTCTTTTTTACTTTCTCTACACGTACTATGTACATAGTGTATAGAGAAGGTATTGTATTCCACCCAAAAATTCGATACCAAGATTTCACCGGAAATACATGTTTTGGGTCCACCTGAATCCAAAAAACAGCATTTTTACTTTCTCTACACGTACTATGTACATAGTGTATAGAAAAGGTATTGCACTCCACCCAAAAATTAGATACCGAGATTTCACGGAAATATATGTTTTAGGTTCACTTGTATCCAAAAAAAGCATTTTCTCAAAAACGTCCGTGTGTGTGTGTGTGTGTGTGTGTGTGTGTGTGTGTGTGTGTGTGTGTTTGTCCGTGTGTCCATGTGTCGGTGTTTCCGTGTGCCCGTGTTTCCGTGTACACGATAACTCAAAAACGAAAAGTCGGTAAAATACCAAACTTTGTATTTAAGTTTAGTATCTTCCAGGGATGTGACACGAAGATTTTGAGAAAAATTCCCCTAACGCAAACTACCCTTTACATGGAACTTTTCTCGAAAATTATGATTTTCTCAAAAATGGCTCAAACGATTGTGATAAAATATCGTATATTAAAGATATTTACCTGTCAAATAAAATGTATATTTTGATATTTCTGGGAATAGCCTCTGAAGACTACTTTATTCTGAATGCATTTTACGGAATTTTGTATAACTGCTAAACGGAAAGAAATTGAAAAAGACTTACTTTACAAACAATGTAGAGCACATTAAGACACACAATTTATGTTATATATATTTTTTTCGTGGAGTTGATTGTTTTTTAGATATTCGTTGTTTTTGGTTTCAGCTTTGAAAAGCTTATATTTTTCTCATACAGGAATTTGTCAACTTGTGTCTGTACAAAGAAACTTCAGTCGCATAGCAACCAGCTTTTGACTAGCACTTTAACCTATGGTACTCCCTTTTTTTCGCTTCTATTTACAAGGATGCAAGTAATAAGACTACTTCTGCTAATTTTTTTCTCGATGAGCATGAAGTGAATAGAAGCATTAGCTTTTTAACAACAATTTGTTGCAGAGATGTAGAGAAAGTCATGTGAATGAAACACATCAGATTTTTACAAAAAGGTCCGTGTATATGTGCGTGTGTGTGTGCGTGCGTGTGTCTGTGGACAGCATAGCTCAAAGGCGAAAAGACCATTGAATACCAAACTTGTTATTTAAGTTTGGTATCTTCCAAAGATGCGACACGAAGATTTTCGAGAAAATCTCCCACCTCAAACTACCCTTTACATGGAAGAAATTTCGAAAATTTTGATTTTCTCAAAAATGGCTCTAACGATTTTGATTAAAATCTCTTATATTTAAGATATTTACATAATAAATAAAATGCATATCTTGAATTTTCTGGGAATAGCCTCTGAAGACTACTTTATTCTGGATGAATTTCACGAATATTTGCATAACTGGCAAACCGTAAGAGATAGACAAAAACTTACTTAACAGAAAATGTAGGACTCATTAAAACACTATTTATGTTATATACATTTTTTGTGGAGAGGGTCGTTTTTGAGACATTCCTTTTTATTGATTTCAGCTTTGAAAATCATATTTTTCTCATACGGGAATTTGTCAACTCCTGTTCATACAAAGGAACTTCATTCACATAGCAACCAGCTTTTGACTAATGCTTTAGCCTATGCTACTCCCTTATTTCCCTTCTACTTACATGGAGGCAAGTAATAAGACCATTTCTGCTATTTTTTCTCAATTAGTAGAAACATAAGCTTTTTAACAACAATTTGTTACAGAGATGTAGAGAAAGTCATGTAAATGGAACACATAAGATTTTTTAGGTTCAGGGGGACCCAAAACATATATTTTTGATGAAATCTCGGTATCGAATTTTTGGGTGCATCACAATAACTTCTTTATACACTATGTACATAGTACGTGTAGAGAAAGTAAAACAAATATGAAAAAAAATGCTAACTTAAGCCGTGTTATATTCTGGGCACTGAAAGTGGACAATTTTACTCGTTTTCCTATACCAGCCCAAAGCTCATTAAACATATCTATGACAAGTTTTGCGCATTATCATATCTACCATTTTGTCCTGTCTTTAAATATACCTCTAGCCTATTTGTGCTCTCTCTTGAATGTTTGTCAGTAAAACCCACAAATATGATATCATAAAACCGTTTATAAAGTATGAAAGTATACTCAATACAATTTGATATTACACGTATTGCAACATATTTTAGTGAAGAATACATGGCGCCATAAATGACAATATACTTAGCAATAATAGTGTAAGCTAAATCAGGTCCATACGCATAACCTGCTTCTTCTCTGTTGTCACACATAGGTACTGAGAAGGAAATAATGATCGATAGGTTCCAAAGGTCAAAATGCGCTGCCACTTTCTGTTATTATATCGATTTTTTTTTTTTTTTCAGAAATCATTACTTGCCTTTATTGGTCTACGTGGTCTTATTTGGTTCATTAAAAGATTTGATGTGTTTCTTCACATGACTTTCTTTACCGATACTGTAACAAATTATTCTTACAAAAATTGATCTTTCTATCTATTTAATGCTAATCCAGATACACGTAAACAGAAGTGAGCAATTACTTATTTTCTTGTAGGACATGAAAACTAAAGGAATACACTAAGCAAAAGCTAAGTCAAGTCTTTCAAGAACTGGCTGCTATGTGGTGATATTGAAATTTCGTTTTCTTGTATGGCCAGAAAAGGAAAACAAATGATAGCCTTCCATTTGTGGAAAGTTAAGTATGTGAGCATTCTATTCAGAAACAAAGAATATCTCAGAAATTGTAAAATTTACAAAATAAGATATGTGAGGGAACATTCAAGATATACATTTTTTCATACAAATATCCTAAATATAAGATGTTTTAATCAAAATTGGATGAGAAAAATACATTTTTTCAATTTCTTTCCAAATAATGGGAGTTTGGAACGGGAAGAGTTTTTTTTTTAAATATTTTCGTGTCGCATCCTTAGAAGATGTTGAACTAAGTATAAAGTTTGCTAAGTAACCGACCTTTTAATTTTTAGTTATGCCATTCACAGACACAAGACACACACACGGGCCTTCTTCTTCTTTTTTTTTTTTTTTTTTTTTTTTCTAGAATACGTTTATTTGGATTCAGCGAACCTAAACCATATATTTTCAGTGAAATCTCAGCTTCAAATTTTCGGTGAAATGTAATACCTTCTTACCTACATGCAAGTAGCAGAGAAAGTAAAAAAATTGCTTTTTAATTTTTAGTATTTTTGGTGAAATTTCCCATATGCATTAGCTTAAAAAATGAACAAAACGCATAGCGCCTAACACAAATGTTGGAATAATGTCTGCTATATAAATAAATTCTCCGAGTTTCTATCACTGAAGCTATCTAATACACTCTTTGTAATGTGACTTAGAGCGTAAGATCGGGGTTTACATACGCTTCCTTGCAGAGTGTAACACTTAGAGGCAGCAGGCTTGTTTGTTTGTTTGTTTATATTCCCGCCACGTTGGCCAACTTAACGCAAAGATAGGCTCTAATCAGCAGCAGCTTTGAGGTCGGAGCCTAGCTAGGAAATTGAAGTGTAATGAACGTATGTGAAACACGGTAGGCCGTGCTAATGACGTCATATGGCCTCTGGGTGTTTGGCACAATTGCCAAAATGATGAACACATCTTAGAACTTTCCACAATATCCTTGTTTGCTTTATGAAGATATTCTTAGATAATGAATTCCAAAGTCTCTTCTAAAATGAGATAATCACTAGGTAATAGCAGATTATGTAATTAGAGTGGAGGACTTGGTGAAAAATGCTGTTTTTATATTTATGTTAAATAATATACGGAAGTCTAAACCATAATTTTGACAGTCTGACACAATTAAGCATACAGTCCTGCCATATTTACATTTGAATCGTTCAGGATTCTAAAAAACGGTTTGCAGACTCAAATCTCTCTTTTTACTTCCTCTACTTAGTACATAGGTAGAGAAGATATTGCATTCCACTCAAAAATGTCATATCGAATTTCACTGGAAGTACATGCATTAGCGTTGGCTAGTTACAATAAAATGCATTTTTAGAAAAAGGTCCCTGCGTACATGTACGTTTGTGTCTGTGAACAGAACAGCTCAAAAACCATAAATACCAAACTTGATAATTAAGTTCAGTACTTTCCATGGATGATACACTAATATTATCAAGCAAAAGCCCTCTCCTCAAACTACTCTTTAAGTTATAAATTTTTCGAAATTTTCGATTTTCTGAACAAATACCTCTCATACCTTTGATTAAAATATTTTCATGGTATATAAAATGTGAATCCTGAATTTCAGCCCTTGAAGTACTTTTCATTTAGAATGGCTCGTATAACAGTAACAGACAAAAGTTTACTACACAAAAAATGTAGTTCATGTTAAAACACACAATTTATGTCATATACAGTTTGTTTGTAGAGCTAACCATTTCCGAGAAATTCAGTTATTGCGGGAAGCCCTCGTCCGTTTCATATACCATTCATATGGCCAATGCCATTCATATGGCGACAACTTTTAAAAGAGTTGACTACCGCTTTTAGCCTGGTATATTCCCTTATTTCCCTTCTACAAGGAAGTAAGTAATAACACCATTTTAGGTATCGCTTATCTTGATTAGCAAGATACAGAGAAAAGAATTATCTTTTGTAAGGTTAGTTTGTTGCAGAATAGATAGAGAAAGGCATGTGAATGGAACACATCAGATTTTTTTGTTAAACAATGCATGGACGCTTAAAGCATAAATTTCTGAAATTTGGTGGTACTGACGCAATTAAGGATATCTCTTTTCGCTGTGTTTGCATTTGCTTCTTTCGTGATTCTACAAACGACGTGCCGACTCGAACCTCTTTTTACTTTCTCTATACGTATTATGTGCATATGTATAGAGAAGATATTGTACCAAAAAATTCTATATCGAAATTGCAACGAAAGTACATGTTTTGAAATCCCATAAATCAAAAAAAGCCCATGAATGTGTGTGAAAACGATAACTCAAAAACGAAAACTTCGTGTAACAAACTTGATACTTAAGTTCTACATATTCCAAGGATGCAACATGAGAAAATCCTCCCAGCCCAAACTACCGTTTACATAGAAAAATTTTCGATAATTTTGAATTTCTTTAAAATGGCCTTCACAGTTTTAATTAAGATGCCATATGTTCAAGATATTTTCGTGACAAATAGCATGTATATCTTGAATTTTCTGCGAATAGCTTCCGAATTCATTCTCAATGAATTTTGCATAGTTGGTAAACTATAAGATACAGAAAAATATTAAATAAAACACTTAGGGATAATTAAAATATAGAAATTTGTATTAAATACATTTTCGTGTTGAGTTAGCTGTTTTTAAGATAAGCCGTTTAAGTGTTACCCTTTCTTAAGCGTCATCTAACGGGATACTTGAAAGTTTGCTATTCTTGCTTTTTCCTCCTTTCCTTTCTCAATTTACAAAGCGCCAATTTTACATAAATATGAACGCGTGGCCCGCCTGGGTGAGTTCGAATCTCGCTTAGAGTGAGTTACCCGGATAAGGTTTTTTCGAGGTTTCCCTTATCCTGAGCAGACGAATGTCGAGTAGCTTTAAGCTCCATGAACCCCGAGATCATTTGAGCATAAATAATTTTATTTGATAAGACTGTAATTCCATTATCATGTATAATCTGTTCTTACTGGATACGGTACTATAATCGTTGGATACTGAGATATACACAATGAAATGATATTTGGGAAAGCAGATTGCAAGGGAATGCTCTACACCTAAGTGCAGGGTGCTGCCCCTTTGATTTTTACTAAGGGAGTTAGATATAGGCCTTTAAGAATTGGGCTGGACTCAATTAAATATATTAGAAATTGTAGTTAGTAAGATTTTATTGGAATAAAAAGATATTTCATTTGAAGCTAAACCATTTTCCAGATTTGAGAGCTGAGAAAAACTTAGGAGAAAACTTCAGTTGGGGAAGAGGTCCTTTGGGTTTTGAACCGCGGCCTTTCCGGATGCCAGCATTGTATTTATAAGTAGTTTCTTTAAGAAATTTAAATATATTTATACATTTTTATATTTTTATTGAAAACTAGATATCCACAAAAACAATAAACATTTGATTATTAACACGAAGCCATCTGGCTCGGTACTTTCATATTAGAAAGGTATTTTAACAATAAGTTATCGTCCCAGCCTCCTGCATGAGGTTGTCTAGCTAAACATGTGGCGGAATTTCTGAACATTTAATATTATTTTCTTGATAGGAAAACAAAGTATGTAAATAACTGATTCAGTGGGATAGCTCAGGCAATTTCCTCTCTGGTCCGCATTCAGGAAGTCGCGCTTTCGAACCTATAGTCCACCAAATGACTTGTTTTTTCGTGGTTTTGTCTTATCGCCAGGCGAATGCTGGGGTGATTTTTCTTCATTGTTATTTTATTTCATAACATCTTTCGGGAGCCGGATCCTGACGGGTCTGGACTGGTCTATGGAGCGGAGAGGAATTCACACTGAGCATATGTCGCTAATGTATGTCAGATCCTTAGATGGAAGCGCGAGATGAAGGGTGACTCCAGGTGTGCCGAGCAAGTGCGCGGACGAGGAGGGTCCTCTAAGATGCTGGTAGTTCTCTATCCCTCCGCTAGTTTTCAGCAGGCAGCCGCCAGCCCACTGCCCATCCGCGCGGATAGACGAATAGCATGCCACCCCTGAGGAGAGAACAACAGTTACAAAGCGAAATTTCATTATCTTAGCCGCATTGATAGACGAAATGGAACGAAATAAAGGCACGGGAAATTCTGGGGATGAAGGTAGTCTCCCCTGCATTCGCTTGCTGACTCGGAAAACCTTCCCAAAATCCCATCGATTAGGAAGAACGCCGTGGGAAGCGAATTCACGACCTCCACAATGCGAGCTTCGCGCGTTACCGCGCAACCTTCTCGCTTGGGGGGGGGGGGAGGTTTAACTTGAAAGTTTACTGATGTATAGTACTTGGGAGGATATGCGCTGTGTAATACTTCCTTCCTCTTGGGATCAGGGCGGTTCGGGCCAATTCTTCATCAGGAGTTGCTGAGGGGTGCCTGCAGGAGTGTTCATCTGTGAACTTTAAGAGATCCGTAATATCCGCCTTTCGGATATTTCATCTGATCGATCCCTTCCTTCCCGTGGTTGCATACGGTACAATAGAAATCTGGTCTGAATGTTTAAAACTCTCCTGTGAGACCACTGGAGGGAAAGTGAACGCTCGCGCGTTAGACCCAGTTGTCCCCTAATGACTTGGGCTTTTTCGTGGTTTTCTCTTATCACTAGGCGAATGTTAGGGTGATTTTTCTAATCTACGAATTGCTCTAGTCCCTCATTGTCGGAAGCCCAAACCTGACTGGTCTGGACTGGTCCATTGAGTGGAGAGGAATCCATACTGAGAATTATGTCGCTAATATATGTCAGACCTGGTTGGAAGCGTGAGATGAAGGGTGACATCAGGTGTGCCGAGCAAGTGCGCGGTCAAGGAGGGGCCACGTCTCTCACCTAGGCGACTCGGATTCGATCCCAAGCGACCGCATTTGGGATTTGTGGTGGACAAGGGACGCAGGGGCGGGCTTTCTCCGGATTTTCAGATTTTCCCCGCCACGCATTCCATTGCTACTCCATCTTCAATCCATGTACCATCAATGTCATCGCCTGCGGTGCCATTTGTAGTAAAAGTGGGTGTTAAACACTATAAATAATCTGTGGAAAGAATTTTCTTAAGTCATTTACAGAAGATATAAGGTAAACGTTTTGTTTATCTCAATCAGAATTGAATATTTTGATCAAAGTTAACTGTTTTGGAGAAAATCAATATTCACGAACATGTTGCATTTAAACAGGTGTGGAGTAAAATTCTTTAAAACCTTCGCCTTGCTTATTTTAAGGTCACATGGATTAATGTTAAGTTTAGTATTCATTTGACTGTATGTTTTTTTAACTATGGGTCTAGAACGTAAATTTGTTATTTTCTTTTTCCCTAAAACAAATACAAGATAGTTTGAAATATTTTTACACACAGTAATTCCTCCAACCTACTTCAAGTTCTCTGAATCACTTTCGGTGCAGGATTTAAAATTGATGACGTAAGTAAGATCATAAACCACAGTGACGAAGTTACACGCAGCTCTAGAATCAGTATCAGATATTAAGGAGATAACCACTTTGAGTAATGTCAATACTTGTAAACAAACATATATATATGTTCTAACTGCAATTTAGCTTGTATTTCTGATTGAAGCCATTAGCTTCGTCTTGAGCAGAAGCTTTTCTACCTTGAGGTGGTAGTGGTACGTGCCACCTTTTAGGGAAAGCGACAAACCTTGTCCAGAGGCAGCCAAGAACTTCGGCTAAAGAGCAGGAGGAGAGAGAGGGTGGGCAGCCTCAAGTATTCTCGCTAGCTACATTTGCATTTCTACACGACCACAAGCATCTGCCACAAAGACGCTAAGTTTCTTGTACAGTCTCGCGCATAAGATTCTCCTCTCTTCAGTAATTAGGACATTCGCCCACACAATGGTGACATATATAGCAAAGGTACCTAATAGGAGGCAGCGTTTTTAAATGTATATAAATCATATGCATTTTTGTATCATTTTATCCCTTTGTTTTCTCTAGCATGTTCGATGTCCAGATTTCACTTGAAATATGTTTTCAGGTCCCCTGAATCTAAAAAAAAAGACAGTTTTAGAAAAAGATGTATGTATGTGTGTATAAGTGTGTATTTGTGAACAACATAATTCAAAAACGAAAAGTCCGTTAATAGCAAGCTTGGTATTTAAGTTCAGATTTTTTCAAAGATGTGACAAGAAGAGTTTAAAGAAAATCCATCACCTCAAACTACTTTTTATTGGAAAATTGTTCGAGAACCATTTTCTCAATAATTGCTCTGACGATTTTGATAAAAAGAATACCTATATTGAATTTTTACAACTAAAATGAATAACTTCAATTTTCTTGGAATAGCCTTTGAAGTCCTCTTCATTCCGATGACTTTTGTATAACCGGTAAATCGTAAAAGAATGACAAAAACATATCACACAAAATATGGATCTCGTTAAAACACAGAAGCAATGTCCAATGCCAGTTTTTGTGGAGTTAACCGTTTCTGACACATTCCTTGTAATTGATTTCAAATGTCCCAATAAATTTCTAAAAGGGAAGTCGTTATTCGTTTTTCTTTCTCCTGATCAAGCAAAACCATCATATAGAGACAGGTTTCTAAAATATTTCACTATCAGTTTAGCTCATTGTATTTCCTTATTCCGCTTCTAGCAGGAAATAATATGCAATAAAACCATTTCTATTAATGTTTATCTTGATTAGCGTAAATCAGAAGCTTTGTAAGTACTACTGAATACATACTACATGCAATTTTTAGAAAAAGGTCTAACAAAGGCAATGTAAATTAAAACAGAAATTTTATCCAAATATACCATTCAGAATATTATATAATTTCTAACTTTAAGGTAAAAAAGCTGATGCGTTTACCATAACTTTCTCTATCTATTCTGCAACACACTTTTCTTCCATCTATTTCATGCTAATCAAGATAAACATAAGCAGAATTTGTTAAACGAAATAAGGCAGGACAGTAGACTAAGGCGATAGTCCAACCTTATAAGAGCTGGTCGCTCCGCGATGCTTAAAATTCCCTTGTAGTTGCATGACCATGAAGACAAAAATAAGTAAAAACAATTGACAGCAACTCATTCGAGAATACCACCTACCTGGGAAATATAAACAAAAACCAAGGAACATTTCGAAAGTGATTACCTCCAAAAAAGTACTTGATATAATCCGTGTATTTTATCGAGGCCTACATTTTTGTGTAGTAAGAATTTGTGTATCTCTTCAGATTTACCAAAATGTTGCTTTATTAATAGCCATTGCATGAATATTACATTTGAAAGGTGAAATTGTTTTTTATTTGGATTTTATAGAAAATAATGAGTTACGTTTCACTTTATTTTTGGTTGGTTTAACGGGGAAAACTAAAAATGCTCAAATTGGATCAAAAAATCCTTTATAAAAGCATTTTCGAAAATTTTACTTAAACTACCTCATTTGAAAGTATAAAGAAAGAGACCTTTTAAACAATGATATCCAATTTTACAACTTTAACTGTTTGGAGCTCAACTTATGTTCGTGACTTTATAGAATGGTTTCTATATAATTATATATTTTAACTTTATTATAAATGTTTCTATGTGTTACAATTATTACATTCTTAGCTCAATCATATACAGAAATGTTTATTCGGTGATTTTTTGTGTCGATTTTTTACAATTTTGGTGAAAAGGTGCATCATAGAATAGCATTTGATATTATTTATGATTTATTCTTTATAGCGGATGTAATATATGTTTTAGATCATTGTGCAGGTTAATTGACTATATGAAACTTTAAAACCATTTTTTCAGGTTCAATTTTTACGTTTTCAATCACGAGTGTACAAAGTACATAATAGGTAGAGAATGTAATTGTATATCACCCAACAATTCGATACAAAGATTTCTCCAAAAATATATCTTTTGAGAACCCCTTAATAAAAAAAAAATTTTAGAAAAAAGCTAGCGTGTGTGTGTTTATCTGTGTCTGCGGAGAGTATAATTGAAAAACGAAAAGCCAAAATTGGTATTTAAGTTTAGTATCTTAAAAGTATGCGACACGAGGACTTTAAGGAAAATCTAATAACCCTTTATAACAATAGTTTGTTTGCAGAACAGATAGAGAAAGTCGTGTGAATGAAACACGCCAGATTACTATTAATGCATTGGCGATTTCAAGCAAAATTATGGAAGAAAAGCTATATCTAGCAGTTATAAGCACTAGCTCGTCGTATTGTAAGATGCCGTAAAGCTAAGCCTGTTTACAGTCAAAATTATGAGAGACAGGTTTCCCAATCCACTTCATCCTCTCTAAACCTTTACTCCTACTGGCACTTAGTGTAAGCCAAACTTTTCTTGACCTGCCTGTCTAAGTGTAGATTGGCCCCCTGGGAATCTATCTATCTGGGATAGGTTAAAAAAAGAGTTAAAAATAAACAGAATAGAACACGTCTAGAGGCTAGTAGTGGAATGTATCGCTATCAACTTAATAACCAAAGAAAGTTCCGTTTATCCTTTAATTATTATTGGCTTTCCAACATTCTAATCGGATTTGCAGTGCCAATTGTGCTCATTTAATCTAATCCATACTTATTTTACTCCAGAGCGATTGAGGTTAATATTTAAATCAGGAAATCATTTATATGCTTGCATGTACAATCCACTAAGTAAGAGGAGATACGTAAAGTTCAACATTATCCTGTAAACCAAATTGTAGATTGAAGCGGTTCTCGACATTGTCAGAGGTATCAACTCCCTCGACAGTGTATATGTTACTATATGAACTATATCTACCATGTATATAACACATAGACACGAAGTCTATATCATGCTTCACTGTAAATACACCTTTTGGGGTACTTCGAAACCCCCCCCCAAAAAAAAAAACTCACTCCTACAAAAATGTCCGAGGTCGAGCGTGCCCTTGTGTGTTTGTGTGTGTATGTGTGTGTGTGTGTGTGTGTGTGTGACGGGGTGAGAGTCAGAACAGCGCAATTAAAAAAAACAAAATCGAGTATATACCAATAATACTTAAGTTCAGCATCTTCCAAGAATGCAACACGAAGATTTTTAAGAAAATCCCGTACTCCAAATTATTTCTATGTACATGAAGCATTGTTTCAAAAGGTTTAATTTTCTCAAAAATGACTGTACCGAATTTATTAAAATACTTTATTAAGTTATTCTCTTGAGAAACATAATTTATACTTGGAATTTTCTGGGAATACCCACTGAAATCCTCTTCAATTTACATAACTGGTAAAACATACGAGATGGATAAAGTGTTACTAGTATATAAAAGATGTATATCTCATTTAAGCATACGGTTTATGTTAAATGCATTTTATGAGCCCATTTATTTTTGAGTTAAAGATTTTGGAGATATTCCTGATTACTGATTTAAATGTTCCAACAGTTATCTTTTCTCAAGTTGGAAAGTCGCCACTCCTTTTTTTTTTTTTTACACCTGGTCATGCAAATGTTATGAAATGTTAATGCTTTAAGATAGGGATCAGCTCTTAAAAGGTATGCTAACGTTTATATCCTAGTGCATTCCCTTATTTATTATGTACCTACAAGGAAATAAATAAGATCATTTCTGTATAAAGTATAACTCGATTAGCACTAAGTAGATAGAAGAATACGCCTTTGTAAGAATTTTATTTCTCTACAGAATAGGTAAAGAAAGGGATGTGAATGGAACGCATCTGATTTTTATCTACCTGCCTGTGTTGTATAATAATACAACACAGAGCTGAAAAGGAACACAAGAGGGGTGTAAATAGAAGTCGCCTGATATACGGATATAATCTGCAACATACACCCCCTCGCGTTTAATCGCATTGATACACAGCTCAGCAAGGGAGGAGGGGGTGGTTTTGAGTGGCGAGTACTTCAGTGGCGTGGATTTATTTTAATAATGCCCTACTCTAATTAGTAAGTTAAACATTTGCACTGCATCCGTCCTGCTTGTTTTTGTACCCTTCGCTTTTACTTTTTGTACACGTGCGCGTCCCTTTACAAAGCTCCGCTCTGTCCATTGCAATACATCCATTCACATAGGGTGTTCCATAAAGCCACGCCAATTACAGATATTAAAGGTAGACTAAACGGCGAAATTTGACAAAAAATATCTGATGTGCTCCATTCACCTAACTTCCTTTTCCTATTCTGCAACAAATTATTGCTACAAAAGCGTACTCGTCTATTTTCTTTATTCTTCACCTAAGCCAGATAATCGTGAGTATAAATTGTCTTATCACTTATTTCCTTGTAAATATAAGGGGAATAACGGAGTATAACAGGCTAAAGTAATAGTCAAATCTTTTGAAAGCAGTTGTCTATGTGATGATAGCAAAAACAAGACAAAAAAGGATTGGCGATTTCCCATTTTAGAAAAGTAGGAGTATAGTAAACTTTAACTTGGAAAGCATCAGTGAGCAAGATTCGAAATGTAGCGATCTTTGCCACAAGGATCCAATTTTGTTTCGAAAAATAATATATACATAATTATCAAATATTTTATATTATTAATCCATTTATGTTCATTTATTTTTATAAACTAATGTATCAAAAACAATTTTATTTGTATATTTTAATACATGATAATGATACTAGATAATCTAAACCAATAACCTCACCTAGGCGGCCCGGATTCGATCCCAAGCGTCCGCATGTGGGATTTGTGATGGATAAAGCGGCGCAGGGACGGGTATTCTCCAGGTTCTCCGGTTTCCCCCGCCATCGCATTCCACCGGTGCTTCATCATCATACCATGTATCACCAGTGCCAACGTCTGCGGTGCCATTTGTAGTAAAAATGGGCGTTAAACATTATCAAAAAAATAAACAATAACACCGAATGTCTCAAATAGTTAACTGCATCAAAACAGATATAGGGTAAAGGGAGGTATTTTCGTGGTACAGGTATATTCGTGATACTCTTTTTGTCTAATTTTCCCGGACATACCTTTCCATGTGAAGGACTAAAAGTTCTTACACGTAGCCCTGCATCTTTTCAGTTGGTGCACATGATCGGTTCGAGCCTTCGTTTGCTTATCTGTACACCAGATGAAATGTTCTTTATTAGTGGTGTGATTGCTGTACGATTGTCGTGTTGTGAAGTGCTTTTGATCTTGTTACTTTCTCTATACGTACTATGTACATAGTGTATAGAGGAAGTATTGTTTTCCACCCAAACATTCGACACCGAGATATCACCGGAAATACATGTTTTAGGACTCCCTGAGTCCAAAAAAAGCATTTTTACAAAAAGGTCCGTGTGTGTGTATGTGCGACTGTCTGTGTGTGTGTGTGTGTGTGTCTGTGGGTAGCATAGCTCAAAAACGAGAAGACCATTAAAGCCCAAATTTGGTATTTAAGTTTGGTATCTTCCAAGGATGCGACACGAAGATTTTCAAGAAAATCCCCCCGTCCCAAACTACCCTTTACATGTGAACATTTCGAAAATTTTGATTTTCTTAAAAATGGCTCTAACGATTTTGATTAAAATATCGTATATTAAAGATATTTACCTGACAAATAAAATGTATATCTTGAATTTTCTGGGAAAAGCCTGTGAAGACTGTTTTATTCTGGATGAATTTTACGGAATTTTGCATAGCTGCTAAACCGTAAGATATGGATAAAATTTTTCCACACAGAAAATGTAGCTTATGATAAAACACTCAATTTATGTCATATACATTTTTTTGTGGAATTGATCATTTTTAATATATTCATAGTTTTTCGTTTCAGCTTTGAAAAACATATTTTCTCATACAGGAATTTGTCAACTCGTGTCCATACAAACAAAGAAACTTCAGTTACATAGCAACCAGCTTTTGACTCTCACTTTAACCTATGGTACTCCCTTATTTCGCTCCGACTTACAAGGAAGCAAGTAATAAGACTACTTCTGCTGATTTTTTTCTTGATTAGCATGAAGTAAATAGAAGCATAAACTTTTTAACTACAATTTGCTGCAGAAATGTAGAGAAAGTCATGTGAATGAAACACATCAGATGTTTTATTTTATTACGTATGCAGTGAAGGTAAGAATGCTATTTTGTTATAATGTTGTACAGTACTATATGTTGAATGAAAATTACACTATAATAATGCAGTGAATATTTCTAGCCGGTATTCCTTAGGTAACATAAGCAATTTCTTAGCATTTTCTCTGTCGCAAACTTGACGCTCATGCACGTGCTACTATTTAATGCCAAATCATGGGTTCTAAAGCATTATATGGAATTGGAGTATTAAAGCAAAGTTATAGTCCAAAGTTTCTATGCAATCAGATTTTTAATTTGGCTTATCACGAAATTACCTCTCATATCACGAACTTACCTATCCTCATTCATTACAGATAAACTTAAGATGCCAAACAGGGGTCAAAATATCGCAAACACGACACCAGGCAACTTCTGAAAGTCACCAAATTGGTCAAAGATCTGGGGATATCAATATACTAGGCTTCAAAGAGAATGGGTGTCTCTTGGAGTATGCTATAAACTCTCGTTGGAAGGAACGAGATTGGAAATGAAGATAATGCATATCCACCTAAATTAGGAAGACCATTCGCATTAACACCAGACCTTGAGGTGGAGCTGTATAATTATATAATACATATGCAAGAACTGGGATTTGGAATAACTGTTGGCATGGTGAGGAAATTTGCACATTGTTTAGTAACACATTCTGGCAGAGAACATTTCTTCAACAAAGAAAATGACAACACTACATGAAAGAACATCCAACAGAAGCAACTCTCACATCATTTTAAATCCTGCTTACATCCAAAATTTCTCCAATGAAAAAATACAAAATGGTTTCAAAAAAGCAGGAATCTATCCATTCAACAAACATGCAATTCCCAAAGAAGCTCTTACAGCTTCGCAGCTCACAAACAACAAACCAGCCCTAAAAAACCTCCAGAATTCCAAAGAGGATAAAAATGGAGATGTGCTTTCATTACCATCAACACCAGTGAAATCTAGCATGGAGGGCCTTAAGAAGAAAAGAGATTCTGGCGCCAAATGACTACCTCCATCAGCGAAGAGCTGCCCTTGCAAGGGCTTAGAACATCAAAGGTCTGGAAGATGCAAAGAAAGGAGAAAAATTAATCTAATGAAGATTGAAATGTGGTGTGTGTGTGATGAAAATTACTCAAAAGATGTCCGTATAGAAAATGGGGCCAAATGGGCACAGTGCTCTTATTGTCTGGTTCCTTATCATGTGAGGTGGTAGTCTACTGATGCCGAGAAAGTGGTCTTCATGTGTGACCACTGTAGCTTTGATGCTGAGAATTCCGATTAAACAAAAGCTAACAAACACTCTAGTATTGTTTACTATGTTTTGTGTTTATATAAATATTGCGTAACTATTATTGTATATAGTTCTTATGATATAAATTATTTTATCGTTTATCACGAACTTATCTCTCCTATATCACAAAATTAACTAACCATGTCACGAAATTATCTACAATTTTTTGTCTGAAACACGTCTTAATGAATAGTAATTAAAACTATGCCAGTGAAAAGTTTCATTGCTAATCGATGCAGGAGGACATACTTGTAACTTGCAAACATAGATGTTGTTAACTTGCTACTCATAAAATTGTATTAACAAAATGGTAAATATATCACGAATATACCTTCCTTTGTTACTGGCATAAATTATCTGTTGTTTTTTTGTTTTTTATTTTGTTTTTTTACGAAGATTTTAGTTAATATGATATCTTAATTTTACAAATAGTGTTTAACATTCAATCATAATAAAAACGACTTTACTGGCTAAATCAAAATATTTAGTTACATATTTGAGAAAAGGACCAATAAATAAAATATTTACAATGTCAGTTTCTGGTGGGAAAATTTTGTTGAAAAAATGTTCTGAGGTGTTTAAAAAGTTTCCAACTCAAATATGAAATGATGTAATACAATCGACCTGAGGACTTAAAAACAGAATTATTCGCGATTTCGAATTACACAAAATTTTAGTTCATTTCAAGTTGGTAAAATAGACTTAAAATGAATTATAAGTACAAAGAGAATAAAATCATAACTTCTGTATGTAGAAATATTTGGCCAGTATACAATATTTGTAGCGTTAAAGCAGAGATTCAACAAATGTTAAAGAAACGTAATATCTGCGTTTGTTTTTGAGCATTTAATGTTTCACTCGCATCAAATTCTTCTAGCTTATTAAGCAACTGTAAAATTGGTTTACTCTCGTTTTCTGTCCCTTAACATAGCATCTTTAATTGCTGGATGTAATCCATGGTCTCATTAATTGTAAGAATTGATTGCCTGGAGTTTCAGAATCTTCTTGATCTGAAACAGAGCGATAGACTGCGTACTCATGAAATCGACCAAAATATCACTTAGTTTCCCACAAAATGTCAAGTTATCGTCCATTTTCATGAAGTCCTGTACACAAGGTTCACAATTCACATCTTCCTACTTTTCAGGTGAAGGCACAACATTTTCATGTTCTTCAATACGTTGATATTATAATAAAAAGAAGAAGAAGAATTCAACCATTTCGTATATCCGCTTCAATAGTGGACTGAGAGATCTTTCTCTCAGGGTATGTATGGATGTGAAGGGAATTGAATTTACTAAGAACCCGACAGATTCACTCTATGCTTTTCTACTTGTATACTTCAAGATTCTTAATGATTTAGATACTCCCCACTAACCGAGATGGGCCCAGGTTATTGTTGTCCTGTGCAGAATTAAGAAAATCTGCCTACCTATACGTAGTTTGATCTGCGGCAGCATATCTGGAATTAAAAATCGCATTATCATACACCCCTAGATGAAGCCAGTCGCTGGACGCTAGGCGTGACCTTTAACGCTATCCAGCCGATTAATACAAGAGACAGCAAGTTAAGTTCACAACTGACGTAAATTTCCGGAAAGCCTTAGAGATGTAAGAAAATACTTGTGGTTACTTCCGTCTCTGTCGGATTCTCCCGAGATTTCAGCATTACCTTCCAGAAAATGCTGCTCGCAACAGTCAGCTAGTTTTTTTTTTTTTTTTTTGTTTCTTTTACAATGACGCGACAAAATGCTACAGCTGTGACTGAGAGTACGTAATACTAAACGTGCGATTAGTGAAGTTCCAGTGTTCGATATTGCAGCAAGTAAAGGGAAAATAAGCAAATGCTGCTTCCTGTATGATGCATTACACTTCTACACTAAATACTGAAACGGAACATAGCAACAACACTGAAGAGCCGGTTAAAATTGAAATAAATCAAAATATTATCAAGCAAAATAGCTCAAGAGCCACATCTATAGTCTACTCCTCCCGCTATGGGATAACCCGAGCCAAATCCAGTGGGCCGACCAATCTGACTGAGGCTTTTTCTTGGTTTCCTCAGTCGTCAAGATAAATACCAGATTAGACGTTTAACACCGCGACCCACTTTATACAAAATATTCTCCACGTGGATTTTCAAGACAAGAGCGCATTGATCAACTTATTACTCATTTGCCGATGAAGCTCCATCCTTTGCCTCTGTGAAAGGATGTATAACGAGTTAAATCTTGGCTGCCGTTTGCTGACTGACGAAATTTTTGAAAGTCGTCCAAAATGCTGTAATGTGTCAGTGCAAAAGCTGCTAGTGCAAGTTCGTCATGACATCTACTGTGAGATAGAGGCAACCCTAGGCATTAGTTTCACCAGCATATGTAAATTATTGCATGATCATTTAGCCGTGAAAAAGGTTTTCTGTTGTTGGATCCCACAACATTTGATACAATCTCAAAAGGATACTCGTGTTGATTGGAGTTCTCAAATGCTCAATAAATACAATGGAGGTGAGAAGTCGTGGATCTATGCATATGAGCCGGAACATAAACAGCAGTCAAATATGCCGGAACATAAACAGCAGTCAACTGTACGGATGTTTCAAGATAAACCAAATCCAACAAGAGTCGTTCGCACTCGAAGCACTTCTAAACGATTGGTCGCCTGTTTTTCAGAAAAACTGGTCATGTTGCAACAGTTTCTTTAGAGGAACGTGAAACAGTCAGTTCTGAACGGTACACAACCACTTGTTTGCCAGAAGCCTTTGGTGAAATGAGGAAAACAAACAAGAAGGTTCGTTCTTCATCAATACAATGCGAGTGCTTTCACATTTTGTCTAATAACCGACAACCTTAAAAATTTCGAAAAGATGACTCACCAGCTGTACAATTCTGACTGGGCAGTCAATGACTTCTCCCCCCCCCCGAACATCAAGAATAAAATATGTGGAACACGATTTTCGTCGGCAGAAGAAGCCGGTGATGCGTTCAAAAACCATATTTTGGAGGTGTCTTAAAAAAATGAAATGGAGTTTTATTTATGGACGCTCTTCAACTACTGTGGTTCTCAGCATCCCATTCTATACTGATGTGAAAGACCGTTTAATTTTGCTCAGAGGCCTCTCTATCAGGCTTGAGATTCTTTTACGTGCCGTAAATCTACGACACGGGACCCATGGCTTTACTTCCCTTCCGAAGGAAGCCATTCTAAGGATGTTTACGCCCGAAAAAATCCATCGTCCTCCGCCAGGTTTGAACCCGCGACCTTGGGTATATGAAGTTAGCATGGTAACCATTACACCATGGAGGGCGACTAGGAGGTGTCTTAAGCAGATTGGAAACAATGTTATGACAAATGGTTGGTGGAACGCAAGAAAAAGCGAATTGATCATAAAGAAGAATATTTCGAGAAACAATAAAGCAGTTTTAAATGACAAATTACAGTTTTTTATTATTATGAAATAAATATAATAAATAATGTAATATAAATGGTGCCCCTCGTATTGCACAAGGATGAGACCTTGAAGGATCTACTCTCTGCCAATGGTGAAAGCAGCTAGGCTGTCTGCGCCGTAATGCCATCTGCTTGCTGCGAAGCAAAGTCCAGTGATGAAAGCTAACTGTCCACCACACACCAATGGACAAGGTGCTACATCTAACAGATCCATCGCGAAATGTTCATACAGTTAAAGTAACGTAAAATAAAATAGAATAAACAACAATACTAACCTCTATTTTCCAACCGTAGGTATATTATTGTGCAAGCTGAAAGTTTAAATTCCGGTTGGTACGGCTATAAAATATGCTGCTGCAAAATATACTCGCGTATTTCTTTCTATTTCTGCTATAAATATGTGACAGATAGCTCAGAAATAACTTCCGGAGCATATTGGTAGGTATTTTATTGCAAGCGATGAACAAGGACCATTGTTGACTGAGTGTCGCTCCGATGCGTCCACTAGCTGATTGGTTGCAGTTCCACATCCCGCCTGCCGATATTAGGCTGTGTGATAAAGGTATTCATTTTGGAAATGCAACACACTACTAATGCTGAATATTGAATCAACATGGTCATGTAAACATATTATTGGTCAATATTCCCACAGGAGCATCTGAAGCCGAAGTCTGCAAGCTATATCAACTTCGTTACGAAACGGTGAAGGGAATTCACTACGTGGCATCGTCCGTCTATTTCATCACATTATCTGCAGCCCACATCCCTGTCGAACAAATCAAATCTGTGACGTCACTGCGACTCTAATCGTAAGGAGAGCTGGCAATTTTCTAGTTCAAGTACAGCAATGACTGACTGCACCATCTCAATTATGGTTTCACGTGCAAAATGGTGACTTTAAACCGATGAACTGTCATTTTTACTTTCTCTACAAGTACTATATACATAGTGTATAGAGAAGGTATCGCATTTCACCCAAAAATTTATACCTAGATTTCACTGGAAAGATACGTTTTAGGGTCCCCTGTATCCAAAAAAAAAAAAAAAAAAAAGTATTTTCAATAAAAGGTCCATGTGTGTGTGTGTGTGTGTGTGTATGTGTGTGTGTCTGTGAACACGATAACTCAAAAACGAAAATTCGGTAAAATATCAAACTTCCAGGGATGTGACACGAAGATTTTGAGAAAAATCCCCCACCTCAAACTACCCTTTACATGGAAAAAAATTCGTAAATTTTGATTTTCTCAAAAAGGGCTTCAACAATTTTGATTAAAATGCTCTACATTAAAGGTGTTTAAATGTCAAATAAAATATATATCCTGGATTTTATGGGAATAGCCTCTAAAGACCTCTTTTTAATGAATGCATTTTGCTGAACTTTGCGTAACTAGTAAACCGTAAGAGTTAGACAAAAACTTACAACACACAAAGTATAAATCACGTTAAAACACACAATTTATGTCATATATGTTTTTTTCGTGGAATCGACCATTTATGAGATATTCCTTGTTATTTGTTTCAGATTTAAAATACTTAAACTTTTCACACACGGAAAGTTGTAAACTCCTGGCCATGCATAGAAACGAATTTCAATCACATGGCAACCAACTTTTAAAAGATTTGACTATCGTTTTAGCCTAGTGTATTCCCTTATTTTCGTTCTACTTACAAGGAAGCAAGTAATTATGACAATTTCTGCTAATGTTTATCCCTATTATCATAAAGTAGATAGAAGAATATACTTTTTAACAATAATTTGTTACGACGATGAAGAGAAAGTCATGTGAATGGAAAACATCAAATTTTTGTCATTTTGTCTTCTTAGGCGGTAAACGTTTGTCGAGGATTTTTACCGCGGTTACATTTCATTATAGTTCACTTTTTTGTAATGTTAAAGCGGCGATAAAATAAAGGTTAGAGTAACATTCTCAAACAAAAGTGACACTCCGATATAGCAAATGAATATACCCTGATAAACTTACAGTCTGTCTGGTACCTTGCAGCTGCTATTACCTTAAGGAACGCTGGGAGTGACATTGCAAATTTCTTTATTTCTGAATAGATGTGTCTCAAAATTTCACTATGAGTGTACTGCTGTTATGTTAATATGAGCACCCAATTTCACTCAAATTGAGTAAATCATTTAAAAAACAAATTATTTCATAAATTTTATAATGTACATATATTGCACGGTCAAAATGTTCCACGCGCCTCAAAATTTGAAAATTTCGTTGGAACTGTATAGAAATGTTAAGCTAAAAAATATTGGTTTTTTTTTTAAAAAAAATTAAAATATTATATTGATGTTAGGATAATTTTGTCGTTAGTGATATTGCAATACATACTTCTGCACGCTCTGGAAAATGTTAGTGTTTAAAACAAACACTGAGCGGCTTAGAAAGTTTTGAAAGTGTGATTTAGCTATTTATTTAACTGGTGCATAAGCTGACTGATGGTGGCACGAGTATATGTTTAGCGCGAGAACGAAAGAGAACGCGTTAATTTTTACGAGGGTTACAACACTTTATGCAATTGTAGCATTAAAATACGTAAAAATAATTAATAAATTTGCTAAATGAAGAGCATAATGTATCAGAGATAACAGATGCATGAGAAATATGGTTGCTAAGCAGATGTTTCATTTTTTTTATTGTTTCGTCTATATAGCGCCCTTTAACATCTAAGGTCATATCGGGGACTTTGCATTAGAAACAACTCGTCTATCGGTTCTTTTACGATGGGTTTAATTATGTTATACAAAATTCATCTAGAGTAAAGATTTCTTCTTGCTAGTCCCAGAAAACTCAAGATATACATTCTATTTTTCATGTAAATATCTTTAATATTCGTATTTTTAATGAAAACCGTTAGAGCCATTTTTAAGAAAATAAAAATTTTCCAAAATTTTTCCATATAAAGGGTAGTTGCGGTGGGGGGGATTTTCTTGAAAATCTTCGTGTCGCATCCTTTGGTACTTAATGGACTTTTTGACGTATGCGCGCGCACACACACAGCCTTTTCACGATTCAGGACAACCCAAAACATATATTTTTAGTGAAATCTCGTATCGAATTTTTGGGTGGAATTTATGGTTAATACCTTCTCTATACTCTATGTACATAATACGTAAAGAGAAAATAATTATAGTAAGTGAGGTTGATTCCTCTTTATCATTACTAGATTGCATTTGGACTGTTCTTAAAAGATTTCTATTGTCAGAGTCGCCCTTCGTGGTGTAATGGTTACCATACTAACTTCTTACACTCAATGTTGCGGGTTCAAACCCGGCGGGGGACGATAGGCATACAATTCTTAACATGGCTTTCTCGTGTCGTAGATTTACGGCACGTGAAAGAACTGTAGGCCTGATAAAGAGCCTATGAGCAAAATTAATTGGTATTTTCCAGTAGAGCATAGGACGCTGATAACCACAGCAGCTAAAGAGCGTCCTTAAATAAAAAGTCCATGTCATTTCCTATTGACAAATGTTACCTGAAATAGCAGTATCCAGTTATTAATAGTCCACTCCGATTTGGCACACTTGGACAACGATTTTTATCGGCGGAAGAAGCCGATGATGCACTAAAAACATGTTTTGGAAGTGCCTCAAGTAGATTGGAAAAAATGCTATGACAAATGGTTCGAACGCATGCAAAGGTGTATTGATCATAAAGGAGAATATTTCGAGAAAATATAAAGTAATTTTCTATTACAATTTACTACTTTTATTATTAGGCTAAAATAGTGTCCGATCCAAAGGTAAAAGACAGTTAAAGGTTCTAGATAAATGGAAGAATAAAGAAAAGCTACTGCTATCATATTTGGACTCATTGCTGTTTGTTCTGCGATTTACTGTGTTTTATTACAACATCACAGGCGGTGAATACTGTGACAATAAAATGATAATTGGGAAAGTAAATTCGGGAAAAAAATGTTCCCGGGTATTTGCCATTTTTGATGTCTGAGGAAAACCTTAGTAAGTACCACAATCAGGGAGATCGGCTATGTATTCTTTTTGTTGCAAACATTTATGAATTTATCATCATTTTGTGCATACTGGCTTATTCAAGTTTGAAGTCCATACGAACTCTCTCATCAATCCATCTATCTATATGCCTAGATGTCATTAAATGGACATACATAACTTGGTCAGAACAAAATATCCAATGCCAGGATTTGAAAGACGGATCTTCTGGTCTCCATTCAGTTGCTCTGACCACTGAGATACTATGCATATATCTCAAGACTTTAAATTCCCAAACTGACACAGATTTTCCTGGTAAATCACAAGCAGGTCCTAATGGCGTCTTCCGCCATAAGCACCGGACTTCATCAGAGCAACTGGCTGAGATATACGACTCAAGTCCTAGATATGGCAATAAATGTTTCTGTCTGAGTTTACCATTCTAACGCCTATCCTATACGCGTTAGTGAGAAAAATTATTAGCAATGGACATAATTTAATTGCAAATGCTTCCAAATATTTCTTAAATAACCTGATTCTCATGTGAAGAGTGTTTTCCCCATAAATTCCTACCAGGCCCCGTAGAATATATTTGGATACCCCTGTTCTAGATAACGCCTGCGAACTGGAAAGGGACTCTTACTTTCCTATCCGCCCACCCGTTGTTTGTAGGCGTCTCTCGGGTGCAGATACTATGGCGATGACAGCGCCACCACCAGCGAGGCGTGAAAACGGGCAAATAACGTGTTCTCCTCACAAACACGTACACTCAAGCTTTTTCTGAGCACCTGAATGAGGGAAGAATGGTATTTAATTGCTACACCAACCCCGTGGAGATTTCACACAAAAAATTTTAACTCGCGGAAAAAGCATTCTATTGTTATGTACGTCTTGTTTTCTTAACTTCAACGAGACAGGCGCCTATGGCACTTGAGGGAAACACAAAGAAATTACACATGCTTTTGTCACATTGCAATGTCAACAGATTTGTATGTATTTATTTTCACAGAGCACGTACATCTGCAATACAGCCAGTTTGAAAACTATGAATATTTAAGTAACATAAGTACCAATGCGAATGGGTTGGAAATTTTGATCTGCATATTTTCCTGTCGTCCCTTTCATCACTAAATATAATTTCCTTCTGCTACTTCTTCACTGTCATAACTGTACAGTTTTGTGCTTGATCAACCATCATGGATGTGCTGTAATCTAGAGCACGGATTTCCAATTGGCCGCCTGCGAAACAATTTTTAGGGCTACGAATTTTTTTTTTCCGAAAAGTAGCTAATTAAAAATCGTGAAAATTAAATAAAATAGGTTGAAAATGTTTCATATCTTATTGATAATTTTGCAGTATACCTTTACTATGATTACGTTGTTTATAAATTCGAATTATAAATGTAGTTATTATTTGAGGTGGGCATTCGTTCATTGGCAGCTGATCTACCACACTATTCTCGTTAATTATTATATTGTACAATTAGGTTTGATACAGATTACATGGTGTAGTTATTGTTTTACCTTCTTTTTAGCATTTGTTAAACATAAATTTCAGATTACACTGATTTTTTGTTAACGTCGTTAATCTAGTTGGTCATATCGGACGATGAATGAAATTGGTGAAATGATGCTCAAATGATCTCGGGGTTCAAGGAGCTTAAAGTTACCCGATATTCGTTTTCTCAAGATAAGGGAAACCCCCTAAATAAACATTATCCAGGTAACACACCCTAACCGATTTCGGTACCTCTTAAATGGGAGGCAGACACGCTACCCCTACAGTTTTGAGCCTAAACCAATATTTTAAAAAACCCATTGTGTACATTTTTTTTTAGTAGTCGGTTTACCCTGCCCGTATATAGTTCTGACGCCTCACTAGGCCTTATAAGCGAATAAATGCCTAGGGGTCAGAAGCCTGTTGGGGATCCAAAGACACGAAACCACAGAATGGAGAACCTGGAACGAGTGGTCGGCCCATAGCCAGGCATGAGCGTGAGAAAGTGTGTGTTATGAAATGCAAGCGAAATGGATGACAGCAAAGGCGATGTTGGAGCAATTGGTGGAATGACTGGCGTAGAAACCGGTAAATCCGCAGAAAACCTCACAGACGGCGCTTTGTCTACCAAAAGTCCCACATTGGGGTTCTTGGGATCAAACCCGGGCCACCTAGGTAGGAGGCGAGTGGTCTAACCACTTAGCCATGGCACCACCCTAATATATCTACATATAAGGTACTAAATAATAAGACCGTTTCTGCTAATATTTATGTTGATTAGCATGAATAAAGAAGTAATCTTTTTAAGAGTAGTTTGTTTATAGAACTGGTAGAAAAAGTCAGGTTAACTGTACACATCAAAAAGTCTTATCTATTTATTTGCTTACTTATTTGACTTCGTTTTATCATTTCTTCAGCGGTTTTATAAGGTTTTTTTTTCCTCTGTGAGAAACATTTTCAGTTTCTTATCAGAAATAGATCCTGTTTGCTATATATTGTGACAATGCCGTCCGTGAGTACGACCTTTCATGATTGCTGTGGTATGCGGCGGGAGCCAGAATGCGAGACATCGCAGTCGATGGTAAACAACATCCTTCGGAAGGCGAGGCTCTTCCGATATTATGATTCTTGTCGATACTTGAGACGTTTATCCCAGCTCCCGTTTCTGGTATACCGTGCCACTGAAAAGGTTAACATACGCGTTGTCTTTGTTAATAGAAACCTCTCAGATAATGCTGTGATTATTCTGAGAACTCTACACTTACTCCATATCTTTCTGTCATTTGTGATTTCTACGCGCTTCATTGGCTGAAGTGACGCACTCATTGGTGCACTGCAAAACGTCGGCGACTTCTCAGAATAATCAGTGCGTTACCTGAGAGGTTTATATGGATAAGATAACGCGCATGTTAACCTTGTCAGTAGCACGGTAATACCTCGAGAAGTTTCCAGGAAGTTAGTGACTGTTTATTTGTAAATAATTGTTGAGTCAAAAGAATTTGCTTCAACATATTCACAGGATAATGAAAAGTTTCTCTTTGTGTCACACAGTGGGCTATATTAATTTTCGTCTGTTAAGTTATAGTAATTTCTTTTATCTATTTTTGAAACAGACCACCCTGTATTTCGAAACCACTTGAACCATTTGTTTTGATAAGACAAAGCAGATACATACCTACAGCTAAGATAATGTAAACTATATGTAATGTTGAACATCACATCATGGATACACAGAAAATCTAATTTGTGCGGGACGTTTCTTACATTAAAGACATGCCTGATATCAATATCCAATATTACATTTCGCGAGTAACGCGGAAATTTCCACATCCAGTTATCGAATACCTCAAGCCTAGCTACATTCGAGAACCACTATCGAACCGCTAACTCGATGTGTTAAAACCTAAGTAAATTAAGAGCTTTAAAAAGGGCAGTTGATGACGCATTGCAGACAAAGTAATGATTGGCTACCGCAGTGGGAACTTGTGCCATTAACATCCTATTAACGTCGCATCACACGCCGCGGCTTGGTAGATTGCTTTTTGCGCGTTAATGCATGTGCGGAGTAAACGGCGTTTTTGGTGGACCAGAGCTATAAACTGCTTTTATTGTTGTTCAGAATCGTTAATAATTATCTCAGTTATTTCATTACTTTAATAAAATTACTACGATAACATGTTGTCATAAAATGGTTATATCGCATTTTGCGTAAACGCTTCAACCTTGCAAAACATTGCATTGTCATCCCTTTCTTTATTTAAACATATGTACATTTTAATTTTGTGTGAAAAACTTCATAACAAATTGCCTTGTACACACATAATTATATATAACAAATTTAAAATAATAGCGTACAGTTAAGTAATTCATAAGGCAATGTTAACTACCAAATTTTAGAAATTGTACCAGTCCACTCTGCCCCGTATTTCACGTGTGCAGATATCCCACTGTGTGTTTAAAGAGTTTCAGAACTTAACGAGGCTATTTCCAGTCTAAGCTGGTGAGAGAGCGACCTACGTTTCACCCCTCTCAGTGAGTGAGACCCAATCACCGTCTCTGCAGATAAGCAAAGAAAAGTTGCTTTCCCCAGTTCCCCCCTGATAGGTTATAACTTGAAATAGGTTAGTTGAGCTCTGTAATTCTAACGTACTGTCTGTTCGGCAATGTTTTAGCTAGTGGGTTGGGGCGCCATTTCAAGCAGGTAGGGGTTGAGCAATTAGTGATTTCTTAGTCTGAAGGAAGCGAGCAGTAAAGGCGCGTGACATAGTGGAAAAAGGAAGCACTGTTGCCGATAATATTTGTATGTTCACTGGGTACTGTCTGATTCCTGTAGATTTTGAAGACTCGTTATCCGACTCTGAGTAAAGTATTGCAACACTGTTGACTGTTTTGCCACGCACGGAACGAGTTCAGCACACGTGTACCCTCCCAAAGTCAAAGTGTTACTTGAGCGATAAGTCACCCCAACCCTCTAGCTATAACACCGCTGAACAAACAGTGCTTATCAGCGCAATCAAACACGAGGCATTGGGTATCCTAGTATAAAAGACGTTTCCAAAATACTCAAGACATATTTACTCTCCATCTCATTAAGAAATCTTATTGTTCTACAATAGAATGTCTTTCTTATTAGTGATAATTCTCTTTATTTTTCCCCTTCCTCTAGTATGCATTTTCAATGTATTTAGTAGGTAGAGAAGGTATTGTAATCTATCAAAAAATTCAACACCAAGATTACACCGAAAATACGTGTTTTGAAGACTGCTAATTAAATAAGGCATTTTAGAGAAAATTCCTGTGTGTATATGTGAACAAAATAACTGAAAATCGAAAAGTCCAGTATTTTCCAAGATGTGACACGAAGATTTTTAAGAAAATTCCCCTCCCCTAATCTATCTCTTATGTGGCACATTTTTCGAAAATGTTGATTATCTAAAATTTTTTAATTAAAATACGACATATATAAGATATTTTCATGACTAACGAAATGTATATATTGAATATATTGGAATAGCCTCTGAAGACCTCTCCGTTCTGGATGACTTGTATAACTGGTAAACCGTAGGAGATAAGCAAAAACTTAGTGCACAGAAATAAAGACATTGCAATTTATGTCATGCCTAATTTGTAAATCTGGACTTTTTAAGATATTTCTTCTCATTTTTAATGTTTATAAACTATTCTCAAACGAGAAGTCATCTTGGTTCCACATCTCTTTTGTTTTACCTAGACACGAAAACAGAACTTAAATTCAATTGTTTCACAGAACGATCTGACTATCGCTTTAGCTTAATGCATTCCGTTATATCCCTTCTATTTACAGGAAGCAAGAAATTAGACAATTTCTGTTTTAGTTTACCTTGATTAGCATTATGCAGATAAAAAAATAATCTTTTGTAAGAATAGCTTTGTAAGAATACTTAAAAGAAGTCATGTGAATGGAACACCTCAGAGTTTTCAGCTTCGCCTAACAATATCTTCCGGCAAATCCATTTCTTCTGTAATGTCAACAAACAATTGAACTATAATACGCTCTATAGATGCAAGATGGAATGATGTGCTTCATTCACATGACTTTATCTATTTTGTAGCAAGCTTTTCTTACAAAAAATTATTCTTCCAGATAGTTCATGCTAGTAAGATTAGCATTAGTAGCCATTGTCTTATTACTTAGTTTTTTCTTATAAGTAGAAGGGAAATGAGGGAATACACTATGCTAAAGCAATATTAAAATCTCCTAAACGCTGGTACCTATATGATTAAAATTGGTCGTCTTTGCAAGTCCAGGATCAATATAAGAAATATCTCTGGTAAGGTTAACTCAGCAAAATATATTATGTATAATATACTATATGCGATATATGATTGTATGATAAGAGATATATATGATATATCTTAGGTGATTATACGAGGGTCATTTCAGAAATCATGGCAACTATTTTATATAACCCGAATAACCGAATATGCTGTTATTTAAATAACACTTGAAAACGTGTTGTACACAGTACAGGATGCCACCACCAGATGACGTCTGAATGCATTGGTAGGTGCTAGTAGACACGTGTAAACTTGAGTATCCTAGAGGCTGTGTTCCAAGAAGATGTCAGTGAAGTTGAACAGCAGGCGTACATAAAAATTACATTCTGCGTGGCAGAAGTTTTTCAGCGTCTTCCTCATTGTTAGTGAAGATTATTTTGAAGTATTTCGCGTACGTCACATACTTTTTTTGTGCATATGCAATACGAATAAAACAATGATCACTATTTACCATCTGTCAATGTCCCATACCCATAGCCCCTTGTACCCGGATCCCTATTTAGTGTCAGCGTTGCGATAAACATTCCAGCGACCTTCATTGTATATCCTGAATTTTGTTTCCTGTAGCTTTATTCATTGATAAAAATAGTTGCCATCACTTCTGAAATGACCCTCGTATATATGATAAAGTGGTATTAACGAGATCTATATCTTTTTGTAAAGTAAATGTTTCTCTCTTATGGTTTTTCAGTTCTGCAAAAGTTCTTCATTATGAAAAGGTATTCAAGAGCTTCCTCCAGAGAATTCAATACTCACATTTTATTTGTCATATTTTAATATACGGTCTAACTCGTTAGACCCATTTTAGAGAAAAACAAAACTTTTCAAAATTGTTCCACGTAAAGGATAGTCCAAAGTTGGGGATTTCCTCAAAAATCTTCGTGTCTCATCCTTGGAAGATATAAAAGTTGGATGCGAAGTTTGATATATAACGTATTTTGTTTTTGAGCTAAATTTAGGGACCTCAAAATATGTATTTACGGTTAACTCTCGGTTTAGAATTGCAGGGTGAATTATAACACGTTCTCTACCTACTTCGTACGTGTGTAATGCTCGGTTGAGAAAGTAAAAACAACGCGCACAGCGTAAGGTCCGGTAGCGGTTCAAATTAATTTCCTTTCGTTCTGGTTTTAGTATTTGGATATTCCTTTACCTTTTTATTTTTTAAATTAGATGTTTTTTTACTTTCCTTACATAGTAAATGGTATTATGTTTCCATATTACACCGGAAATATACGTTTTAGGGCATCCTGTATCCAGAAAAAGTGTTTTTAAAAATGTCCGTGTGAGTCCATGTGCCTGTAAACACGATGACACAAAAACGAAAAGTCGGTAAATTATCAAACTTAGTATAAGTTAAATGGCTTCCAAGGATGCAACACGAAGATTTCCAGGAAAATTCCTCCATCCCAAACTACCCTTTACATGATTAAAATTCGAAAATTGTAATGTTCCCAAAAATGGCACTTACGATTTTCATTAAATTAACGTATTGTAAAGATATTTACATGTTTATAAAGTATATATCCTGAATTTTCCGAGAATAGCCTCAGAAATCTTCTTTATTCTTTGCTAAATTGTGCTTAACTGGTAAACTGTAAGAGATAGACAAAAACTTACTAAACAAAAAACAGATTTCAATCACAAGACAACAAGCTTTTAAAATTTTGACTTTCCCTAGCATATTCCCTTATTTCCTTTCCGCTTACAAGAAAGCAAGTAATGAGACCATTTCTGCTAATGCTTATCTTGATTAGTATGAAATAGATATAAGTATGAGCTTTTTAACAATAATTTGTTACCGAGATGTAGAGGAAGTCACGTGGATGGAACACATAACATTTTTCGATTAGTTTTTGTTTGTCCCATTTACAATGGAACATGTAGTCTATAAACAATGGTGTTGACTTGGAAACAGTTATCGTTGGATTTCATTTGTTTAGCTTTCAGTTACAATATACCATATACTATACATTCTCACGCTCAACCATGTTGCAGACTCTGGAGAGAATAGAGAGATACATTTACTATACTATTCAAAGATTTTAAGGTGATGCAAACAAGTGGCCAAAATGTATTATTCCGCCAATATCTGTGATTGGGGAGATTGCGCTGTTGTGACGAATAACATATTCGCATTGACTAGAATGAGAACAGTATTGCTTTACTATTAACGGATGTTTGCGTAGCTTTATTTTGTAGCGCATTTATTTGTAGATTTAGTGCAGGATGACCAGCCACCGTTTTGAGCAGCATCAATGTCGTCAATTCCTGAATTTCTATATTATATCCTTATTGCGACCACATTTATGAAGACAAATAACAAATCCCAAAATGTTAAACACACTGTTCTTATGTGCGCAGATGGGATACAGAAAGGTAACAAACTGGAAATGCTTCTTAAAAAGAATATTCAAGGAAAGCTACTGCTCTTTCCTTTTCATACGGTAGAGAGAATGGAAGAGAGATGAAGAGAGGGTGAGAAGAGAATACGTTTGCGGACATGCACCTTTTGGAGGTAGAGGTAGTCAAGGAGCATATGTTAACTCAAGTACTGGGGTAACAGTTTTACATGAGATTGCAACGGAAATCCGAAATAAATTGTCTTATATAATATTTAATGTTTTCCATGGGATGTGACACAGGTGTAATTTTGGGACAACAGAAAGGTTCTGATAGAGGACGTTTTGAGAATTTGAATTGTAAACCTAGATAAAGAGGATAGACAGGAACATTTCATTAAGAACGAATCAATAAAGGTAAAATAATAACGTCATAGCTGAATTGTATGCTATGGAACCTGAATACAAGTAAGCAAAATACAATACAAGTATACAATAGTGTAAAGTAGTGTCATATATCGTGCTGAAACTTGGAGATTTAACAACAAATTGGAAATGGAATCTGAAAACTTTGATGGAAACGGATGGTCAGCGAGAAGTTCAAGGTTAGGAAAAATAAGAAATGATGTTATAAGAGATAAAATGAATTTAAGAACTCAATATTAGACTGGTCAAATGACAGAATAACAAAAGTACAAAATCCGAATCCCGTATGAAATGGAAAAAATAGAAAAACTGGAACAGTTATGTGAAGCGTTACTCGCCATCAAAACGCCTCTTTGCAGGAGATTTCCTATGAAAACCCTTAGGAGGTAGATACTCTGGGAAAGTGAGGACGGTAGGAGACGAATTCGCTTTTAATCTACGGCAGCAAATTTCTTCCTAATCATTGCAATCTTAAACCGAGTGCTTTAAGCATACTTTGAGTAAGCTGAAGGGGAAACATATCATGTATATTCTTTACCCAAACTTTCCTTGCTGCTTCTTCTTTAGGGAAAATGCATAGGACATGTACTTTAAGGTTATATACTTATTTCTACTAAATACTGCTCATTAACACTTTTAAGCATAACTCTAAACTGTTCACGAGTACCTACTTGAATTCCTTTCTGATCTCACAGCTAAAGTATTCTATTTTTAAACCTATACATAACTAACCAGTAACCGCATGCAAATATCAAGTGGGGGAAAGGGTTCATGCATTATCCCTCCTCCTTTCTCAAATTTCTCATTACAGCCAAAGAAGCAGCAATAACGCACCATTTCAATGGTTTTAATCGTATGGATCTTAAAAGCATCATAATATGCACTTATAGCTTAAATCACATGTATTTCAATGCACACAGAATTACACAAGTCACGTAAAGTTTTAGACTCTAGATCAGCCCCTGAACAGGAACCATTTCGCTCTCAGCTCTATTATAACTCTATGCATTCACCTTCCTCCACGGCCTTCTTCCTTTTTCAAGTTTTCGGCTTGCCTGTTTCCAGTAACTATTTCACTGTGTGAAGTATTAACATACGTTTTCAATTGCCAAATAGGATACTGCCGCACAACTTACAAAAACATTCAATGTAATCAGTTTTTATCACTTTTTACTTTCCCTACAGATACTATGTACACAGTGTATAGAGAAATTATTGTATTGCACCCAAAAATTCGATACCGAGATTTCACTGAGAATATACCTACGTATTAGGTTCAATTGTATCCAAAACCGGACATTTTTGGAAAAAAATCCGTTTGTGTGTGCGTATCCATGCATCAGTGTGTCCGTATGACCGTGTGTCTGTGAACGCGATAACTCAAAAACGAAAATATCAAACTTTGTATTAAGGTTTAGTATCTTCCAGGGATGCGACACAAAGCTTTCATGAAATGTCCCACCCCAAACTGCCCTTTATTTGGAAAAAATTTAGAAAATTTTGAGTTTCTCAAAAATGGCTCTAACGATTTTGATTAAAACCCCATATATTAAAGATATTTACATTCCAAATAAAATTATATCTTGAATTTTATGATAGTAGCCTATGAAGACTTATTTATGCTGGATGAATTTTGCCGAATTTTACTTACCTGCTAACCTGTCAGAGACAGACAAATACGTACTACACAACAAATGTAAATCTCGTCAAAACACACAATGTGTGTCCTCTACGTTTTTGTTGTGTAAGTCACTGCTTCAGAGATATTCCTTGTTATTGGTTTCAATTGTTAAGTACTTATACTTTTCTCACACAGGAAGTGTCCGTTTTTCTTTTATTCTACTCATGGCCATGCAATGAAAAATGCATAACAATAGCTTTTAAAACATCTGACTATATCTTTAGCCTATTAAATTCCCTTAGTTCCCTGCTATTCGTAAGGAACTAAGTGATATGATGATTCTGCTAATGTTTATCTCGATTAGCATTATATAGAAAGAAGAACAGTCTTTTGTAAGAAGTTTGTAGAGCAGTTAGAGAAAGCTATGTGAGTGTAACACATCGTATGTTTTAAATAACGTTGCGAACTATAACCTTCCGGAGGATTACAAGACTAAACCAGCCAATGGAGTAGCACTAATAATAGTTTCGTTTACAGCCCATTAAATTCTTAGAACGGAGCCGGCATACAGAACAATTGTCACCGCAGGCGGAACCCCTCGTTTAGCAACAAAAAATGTTGTAAAGAGCCATAACGTCCATGCCAATATTTATATTACTCATAGGTATCAAAACCAAATTCCTGGTGGTCTAGGTAGAGGCATAGAATGTTAATATTTAAATTCCAAATACGTTTAGTGCTCTAAGTAAAATAAAAGTATGCACATTTTCAACGAACAATGTTCCAACCAGTAGGTCTATAGAATGTTCATGGCTCAGTGGAGGGGATATGAACTGACGTCCTGCCTATGGGAAAATAATTGTTGCGTCATTCTGCATATTGTAATCCAATTATTTCCTCCAATGAAAAAGCAAAACAGCGATGAAAATGAACGACCAAACTGCAATCATTTGTGATGCAGTAAATCATTTAATGCGAGCCAAACCAGAAGCAAATCTGGTGAACCTGTACCAGCAGTACCCACTTTGGTTGCCATGTAATGTTCGTTCATTCTTTACGTGGAAACATTCCACATTGCATTCACACCATTTTCTCTGCTCACTCTCCTGCACACGAGTTTTACAAAACCTTACTATTCAAGCTATTTCTTTTTACTTTCTCTACACGTACTAAGATCATAGTGTATAGAGAAGGTATTGTAATGCACCCAAAAATTCGATACCGAGATTTCACCAGAAATACATGTTTTAGGACCTCTGAATCTAGAAAAAGCATTTGTAGAAAAAGGTCCGTCTGTGCGTGTGTGTGTGTCTGTGGGCGGCATAGCTCAAAAAGAAAAGACCATCGTATTCAATTTTGGTATCTTCCAAGGATGCGACACAAAGATTCTCAAGAAAATCCCTCATCCCAAACTACCCTTTACATTTTTCGAAAATTTTGGTTTGCTCAAAAATGGCTCTAATGATTTTGATTAAAATATATTATGCAAAATATATTTTATGACAAACGAAATGTCTTGATTTTTCTGGGAATATCTTCTAAAGACTTCTTCATTTAGGATTAATTTTATGTAACTGACAAACTGCAAGGGATGTACAAAAACTTAGCGCACAAAAAATCTAGATATGGCATATACTTTTTTGTAGAGTTAACCGCTTTCGAAATATTCCAGAATATTGGTTTCAATTTTAGCCGTTTAAACTTTTCCCAAGCGGGAGTTTGTCATTTCTCGTGTGTTTATTCATGGCAAGCAAGAGATTATAATTTCAATTGCTTCACTTAGCGACCGGCTTTTAAAGGACGAGACTATTGATTTAGCCCGTGCATTTTCAAATTTTCCCTGTGCTTACAAGGAAGCCAGTAATAAGGCTAGTTCTGCTTATGTTTATCTTAATTAGCATGATATAAACAACAGATTAATGTTTTGAATAAAAGATTTGTTTACCGAACAGCTAGAGACATTGTGTGAATGGAAAACTTTAGATTTTTCTCTTCTACTTATAAGGAGCCAAGTATTAAGGACAATTTCTGTTAATGTTTATCTCGATTATGATAAAGTAGATAGAAGAATAAGCTATTTAACAATAATTTGTCACAGAAATGTAGTGAAAGTCATGTGAATGGAACACATGTTATTTATTTATTTATTCAACGGATTTTAAGTCGCCAAATCCCGGTGGATCTGTGAACTGAGGTACTCAAGGCGAACAGTACCCTTCATGATCTCATCCCCGTACCATACCTCTTTCCTTTGAACCAAGCAAATTGTGTTAGGGTGTCTTTTTTTCAGCATCTGTACTTGGACGGTATACAGCTAACTCTGAGATCTCATCTCTTTACACCATACTCAGACACAAGCAGAATGCATTAGGATGCCGTTCGGTCTAACTACTTTCACTATACGTAAATACGTAACAGTGTAATCGTCACTACCATTTATTTTCAGTTTTTCGTTTAGTCCAATATAAGAATACATGATGATGATAATAATGATGTTTTAAGTTTAGAAAATACTAATTTTTTAGTAAATAATTATGTGCAGTGCAATCGTTTAAGATGAGCCCACGGATCACGCTTATGCGTGCTCCAAACACCATTATCCTGAAGTTTTTTCCTTTACGTAAATCCTCCGTTACTTACGACTGGCAGTATCATGAACTTCAACGAGCACTAACCTTAAAGTGTAAAGACATTCTTGCCACCTTCAGATTAAATTTCCATATACATGCATTAGTTCTTGTATTTATTTTTGTATACTCTTCGGGGAGTGTTCCTATAAGATTTATTTTTACGATTATAATTAAAAGTCACACACAGAAAGGTCCGGAAACGGCCGTCATTGTCCATTTAGAAAGTTTCTTGTAATCAGAAGTCGCCCTTGTGTCTTCAAAAAAGTTTCCAACATAATAGACTGTAGCAAATTTTGTTGGAAATATCCGCATCTTCTCTCTTCTGATATTCGAAAAAATGATGCAAGAATATTGCTGCAGTAACTATTGCTGAAAAATACGGGCTCGATTATTGTTTTGCTGTTACAGCTCACCATACACCGTTTTTATCACCATTCAACAAAACTTCAAGAATTTCTGTGCTCTAATATCTATTACTCTCTGAGATAATATCACCACCTAAATGAAACTGAAGCGTTCAGTTGAAGAAATTATTAAATGTAGGTCCATAGTTCCCGTCAAAGAAATGTTTTAAAACCCAGTCACAGAAATTAATACGTATTTCTTCATCATAATTTGTAATTCGTGACTATATTCACGTTGTATAATTTCAATTCTAAAGGTTTAATCAATTTACTTTGTAACCATTTATACACAATTTAAATTATTATATATGATTCACAAGCTATGCAAAATTTGGAAACTAAATGCAGATACATGGGAGTTCACATAGATGATTCTACAATTCATACACTAAGTTACGCAGATGAGCAAATAGCTATAGCTTAGGACAATGAAGATTTAGAATATATGAATAGAAAACTTATTTAAGAATATAACAGATTGGGGTTAAAATTAATTTAAAGAAAACAATCAATTTGTCATTTGGAGAGATGAACAAACAGATTTATAAATCAATAATTAGAAGTACGTTAACTTGGGAGCAGAAACTTGGACACTTAATGGGAATTTAAATTTATAATTATTATGTACCGAAGTGGACTGTTTCAGGATATCCACTAGACACACTAGAAAAAATCTCTAAAAAAGTCATAAGGTAAACCTGAAAGTTCAAAATTCAATTTTAGATTTATTTAAATATAAAAGTTAGAATGATATGGGTATGTCCGCAGAATTCCCGAGATAAGATTACCAAAAGAAGTTTTAGAGTGGGACCCACCTTAAAGAGGAAAAATTATATATTGTAATTATTGGGAAATAGGAGGAAGAAGAAGAAGAAGGCAAAACTCTCTAGCAAATCACATCCAATACGGATGTCTTGAATAAACTTTCGCCTTTGAATAATGTACACAAATTATTTTTGCCATACGAACACAAAGCAATAACTGAAATACCGCTGATAACCTTAAATGGTTATTCGCCTGCTGTCGAAAAAGACTTGAGTATAAAATAATTCCTACATGTATGTTTTATATCTCTTAACAACATTGGAAATACACACACACGCACGCAAGCTGCGACAACAGAACCACAGAACAATAAAAGAAAGAACACACACACACACACACACACACGTACTCACAACTACACCACGTATTAGTCAAACACCAAACAAGTCTATACAATATTGACACAAATATTTTATCTCTTAGTGCACGTACTTCCATTATGTATCAACTACCTTACGGTTTTTCCATCCTCCCAACCTGAGCCACGCTATTCCCGATCTTTGTTTCATACCCAATTTTAAAATATATGTTTCTTTACCCCACTCAATTTTTATTTCGTTTTGTAAGTGCAGTGACGATTTGTTTCTACATTCAGATTCTATTTCATGCCTGTTTATATCGCATAGTCCTCTTTTTACTTTATTCACAACGTTATATCTATTTTCGCTGCCCCTTTGTCAAATATCGCTTAAACCAATCTTTGATAATCCCCGTTGTAGCCCCACCGCCCACCATTTGGGATGCTCTATGTTATTCATCTGATGCCGATAAGAACGTGTTAGGCATATACTAGATGGCCCATCTGCCGCGTATTTGACGTGTGCGTATACTCCATCATATGTTAAAACAATTGCAGAATTTAACGGGACTATTTCAAGTTAAAATCGGACAGTGAAGATCGCGAGCGCGACCTTCGTTTTTACCCCTCGTAATCCGCTGACCGTCTCCGCCGATAAATAAGAGGCGTAAAACGAAGATCCTTCAGTCAGTTTCCCACTTACCGGTTTAACTTGAAGTAGCTCCTTTGAGTTCTACAACTCCTTTATCGACTAAATGCATATGTGTACACATAAATACGGGACAGTTGTACTAACTGATAAGTGGTTTTTGTCCTCACCATAAAACGACGGCACGGTATTATCTATAATATTACTCGCCTACTCCTCTATGAAATCACGATGGACATTAGAACGGTTATTTGAAAGTTCAGCGTGTACTGTTTCAAAGCTTCAAAATCGTGCAAAATAATAACGTGAAGTTTTCAAAATGGTTAAAGCTACAAAATATTTGTGGAGCATTAATTACACATCTTAACCATTTATCTACTGTAGGTAGAGGTTATACTGTAAGAGCACTCAGATATTCAAAGAAATTATCAGAAATACAGTTTCAAAGTCCACAGAATTCCCAAAAAGTAATTTTAGGACGGGTCTGTCTATGAACACTCTAGGTCAAAATTGAAAACTAAGATTAATACCAAGTTTTATACTTGAATCGGACTCTTTTTAAGCCGCAGATTTTATCTTTCCCTATTGTAGCTTTCCTTTACATGGAAAATGATTCATTATTTATACTTTCACAACAGATAATTCCAAATATTTTATTAGAATATGTCAGCACGGAATATTAACTCTATGTATCTTGAATCGTCTGTGTATAGACATGAAGTGTTTTCATTTATACTAAACTGTAAATAATTTTATGTACCGCATGAGAAATTTAGAGCTGATTGAAACGTGAAAGTTGTGTAAAATAAGTTTTTTGTAATCACTGACAGCTATTTTGTAGACACCTACTGTTATTCTTTGTAGTTCTATTACACAGCTTTCGTTTTGTTTTCCATGAAAGGAGAATGTAATGCTAAACCTCCTATATCCATTTATATATCTGTACAAAACTTGTACTGAAACTATATCCAGAAACATTTATCATGATTCATATGATGTAGATAGATAAACAAGCTTTCGCATTCACATTTTGCAGAATAAATATGAAAATAAATTACATTAGATAATGAAAGCTATGCGATTGTAAATTATCAGATTCTTTTTATCTATTCCATGTTAATCGTGAAAATTAATTTTTCAGTTAGTAATATATTGCAGTATTATACCGGATGGCTCACTTTAAACGTTCACAAATATCTCCGAAACAACCAAGTATATTGAGAAACAACACGTATATTAATCTGGGGAGGGGCTCATTAATGTGTTGAGTCATTCAAAAACTCAAGCAAATATTATTTTCAGCATAAATTTACATTTTTTATTTTTTTACTTTCTCTACTCATATATAGTGCCTTGGTAGATAAGGTATTTCATTCTGCCCATAAACTCGATGACAAAATATACACTTTAGAGTCTCCTGAATCTAAAAAAGTATTTTTAGGAAGCGGTAGTGTGTATACTCATGTGTGTATCCGTAGATCTTAACAAATTATGATAGTTGACTTTTGTTTTAGAGCTAAAAGTTTCCTAGATTTTGTTTGTTAAAGCTGCAAATTGTCCAATACTTGTTACTTTCTCAAATGGAAAGTCGTTAGTCATATGTTTTCGTGCTGGCCAAGATAGCAGAATGGAACTTCACAATCATCATATACCGACCGGGCTTTAGAAGATTTTACTATCGCTTTAGCATATTGTATTTCCTTATCCCCACTGTAAATAAAATATCGCAATAAACCATTTCTGCCAATATTTATCTTGATAAGTACGAATTAGGTATAAGAATAAGCTTTAGTAAGAGAGTTGTTTTCTGCAGCATAGGTAGCGAAAGTTATGTGAATACAAACCATCAATTTTTTTAAATAACTAACCATTAAAATAAAGATAAATCTGCAGCAACACATAGAGGGTGTTTAAACCTGAATGGTAATTCACCATAGGGCAATTTACACCAGAAAATGACACTCACAAAAAAAGCTTTCTACTGAAAAGTCAGAGAAAAAACTCGGATAAACACACCATACGGTCGAGAACACAAAAACTGTTCCACTTAACTTGAGATGTATTTGTAGAGGAAACCCTGTTCTAAAAGATGGCTAATGTTCATCTACTAATCTAAAGAATAAGGAGTAGAGTGGAGTAAAAGATGATACTCCTGGATTATTATATCAAGCAATCTTTTGATTAAATCGTGTGTGGTATTTTCCATAAATAAGTTTATGATTCAAATTGGCATATACAGCATCATTTCAAATTTGTGTGTATAATTATTATGTAGTGCAGTGATGAAAATATACATACATACATTACATACATATATTATATATATACATTACATACATACATTTCATACATACATGTATATAATTCAAGACACAAAAACTGAACATGTCATATTATGCAAATTTTACCCTTAACTCTTCACTTATTTCCAAGTATGCTATTTAAAGTGCGTAAAATTTCAAATGAGTAACACCAAATGTTCTGGAAAGTTTTAAAGTCACCAGCTCTGAGCGGTATTAATTTGTTCTGTAGCAATTAAAATTTAAAATGTCCCAGTTGTATAGCAGAGAACCTTATGCCCCACGAAGAAATGCCCAGAAGAGGAATGGGCGAGGCGTTGGGTGGCCGGAACTAGGGGCAACGGCACAGTGACAGAGTCCCTATGGTTTCCAAATTGAGGCACTCCAACAGTCGGACAGGAACTCCATCCCACACAGGTCCCAACGTCCCCATCAAGACGGTTCTAATCCCGGCGCCAGTTGAAGTCGGAGGATGAAGCAAACCTACTTAGCATTCGTCTGGCAATCCAGAAAACCCCGAAAAAACATGAATCAGGTAGGTCGTCACGGGGATAGAACCCGCGAACTCAGGAATGCGGGTCACAGACAAAACCGCCCAAGCTATCCCGCGTGGCTCCCATTTGTATACCATTCAGTAAAACTTAAAATATTGTTACTTTTTTGTTTCATTTATATAGCATCCTTCACATCTACGGTTATATCGGGGGCTTTGCATTAGAAATAACTCGTCTGTAGGTTCTTTACGTTGGGTTTAACTATGCTTTATTTATCTCAAACACTCACACACATTTTCACTCTCACATACATACTTCCAGACTATGTGGTGGATAGAAAATAATCCTGATTAAAAAAAGTTCCCCGCCCCAGACGGGAATCGAACACGCGACCTCGAAGTTTTTGTTATTTTCATTTACAGAAAATGTAAGAAAATCATATTATTGAGGATTTTACCTCAAATACTGCTAATATAATGGAGATATTTTCTAAAAAATAAGTTAGAAAAAATGCTGTATGAGAATTTTTTCAGCAAAGGAAACCAGTCTGTTAAAACAGTGGAAGGGCGACACATGTAAGCAACTTCAGTATAATGAATTGTTTTTCTATCGTTTACTTCTGCACTGTCCCAAAACACTCTGACCAAAGAATTCCTACTCCTTAAGGCGATGCTTCTCTGACATTTGACCAAAATTGTGTAAGATTAAAAAATTATTTTGTTTCATAATAAGAGGATGGCGGCGCCGTGGCCTCCCAACTAGGCGGGCACTCATTCCACCAATTGCTCTATCACCACCTTTTTTATCATCAATTTCCCTTGAATTTCATATCATCCACTTCCTTACACTCGCTCCTGGCCATGGGCCCACCACTCGCTCCAAGTTCTCCATTCTGTGGTTTAGTGCCATTGGCTTTCCGATAGTCTTCTGATCCTTAGGCACCCGCTTGTAAGTCCTAGGGGTGTCATCCTAAATACGGGGAGGGTAAACCGACTACGAAAAAAAGAAGAAAAGGATATATATTCTAAAGTTTAAAAAAATATATTGTTTTTCCCACTTAGCCTAATTTAACTATCAATTAACTGAGGTGCCATATGGGTAAGCACATGCATAATAATAACCCAAATTTTAAATCTTATTTTCTCGCAAAAAATTTTCAATTATTTTTCCATACTCAAAATATTCCACGCAATGGGATTCTTTACTATTTTTTTTAATGTTTTTGTACTGCCTCTCATAAGCCTAAAAAAGAAAATGGTCGTATTACTTTATGGAAATAAGCCTAGAAATGTTATAATTAAATTATTACATTTTGAAAAATCAAGAGTTTTGAAGACTACGAAAGTAATATTTACTCACTAATTAGGGTTAATATAAGTAAATAACATATGACAAATGTATTTGTAAACGCATTTACTTTAAAACTTGGCCTTTTATGTGAATATTTTTTCATGGGCGAGTTTTATTAGAACTATGGATTTAGAAAGCAAAAATTATCATATTGATAACCATTCAAGCTAAAATTTTGATAATTGGCAGAAACATCACTATAAAGTTTTTTAATAATTGTTATAAATTTCAATAAGATATTTTGCATACTGTGAAATTTGTAAATTTCAGAGTTGCATCACCTGAACACCGATGACAGGTAGAAGTTCATAAAATGTTGAGTTTCTTGAGGTGTTACTCGCAGACAAATGCAATTAACCGTCTGTCTTCTTCACCGCCAGTTCTAATTTCAAATTTCCTTCTACTTCAAGCGGCTCATTTACATTTTGTGGTGTACATTGTCTCGGATATTCTAGAGTGCAGTAATAAATCTCTCTCTTGCGAAAAGCGGAACTTAACACGTGCGGACGTGGCCACGTGTAATTACTGTGCAACATTCACTCATATTTATCATCACTAATCTCCACATTGTTTCAACTTAAAACACGTCCGGACCAATATCCATTCTCTATTTGTGTGCTATATCACCAAACTATTCCGTTCAAAGTATACGAGAAACTCTACTTCAGTTTTATGACAGCAAAAAATGGTAGAGTTTTATTTATTCATTCTTCCTATACCAGCCATTTAGAAAAAAGTACCAAAACATAACAATTATATAAAATAATAATAAAAGACTATGACAAAACTGAAGATCACAATGTATAAGAACAGTAATTATAAAGATAAGTAATACAATGGTAAAAAAGGTTCAATGTCTAAAATTATACATTGATTTCTCTGAATTGAAATGGAATGTTTAATAGTATTAATAGCAGGTTCATAAATGAACTTTTTACTAAACCGAAATTTCTTACAAAAGTTTATAAAAAAGTGGGGGATGGTTCCTCGGGCACCGATTTTTTTTTTTTTTTTTTTTTTTTTTTTTTTTTTTTTGGTAGTGTTTAACGCCCGCTTTAACTACTAATGGCACCGCAGGCGGTGACACTGATGATACATGAATGATGATGGAGCACCGGTGGAATGCGATGGCGGGGGAAACCGGAGTACCCGGAGAAAACCCGCCCCAGCGCCGTTTTGTCCACCACAAATCTCACATGCAGTCGCTTGGGATCGAACCCCGGCCGTCTAGGTGAGAGTCAAGTGGTCTAACCACTCGGCCACGGCGCGGCCTCGGGCACCGATTATAACCCGGTTCTATATATAGAATGAAGGTGGTATGTTTCTTTGTAGCATACAGTAGAGTTACCCCCATACTACGCATCTCTAGGGGGTAGTAGATATAGCTGCTGTTCGCGCCTACGAGAGGGAAGCAGGTAGCCTCAGGATTCAAAAGTCATGAGGATGTAGAAATCAGGTGCCATAATAAATACGCAAGAGTGCGAGAAGACACAAGGTTTTTAGTCTACAGTAGATGAACGTTTGTCTAGGGATGAAAAAAAAAATAAGGGGTTAGCTAAACACCATCTGATTCATCGTGATTCTTGAAATCAACTCTCTTAAATGATACTAGGTCCGTTCAGTGGACGTCACTCCTTCAGCGTCAGCAGCTCAAAGAGTTTTAATAATACGATGTTAATAATAATAATACAAAATGGTAATAGTGACAATATTTAATTCCTTACATATATCGTTGCTAAAAAACTAGTAAACGAGAAAAATAAAAAAGAAACTATAATTTGTATTACTTTCTCTACAGGTACTATGCACATAGTGTATAGAGAAGGTATTGTAATGCACCCAAAATTCGAAACCGATATTTTACCGCAAATACATGTTTTGAGACCCCCTGAATCCAAAAAAGCATTTTTTTTAAAAAAATGTCCGTATGTGTGTCTGTGTGTGTATGTGTGTCTGCATTGCTCAAAAACGAAAAGACCGTTAAATGCCAAACTTGGTATTTTCCATGGATGCGATACAAGAAAGTCCCCCTACCCCAAACTACCCTGAACATTTTTCGAAAAGTTTGATTTTCCAAAAAATGGCTCAAATGATTTTGATTAAAATACCGTATGTTTAAGATATTTTATGACAAATGAAATGTATATCCTGAATTTTCTGGTAGTAGCCTCTGAAGACCTCTTCATTCTGGTTGGCTTTTGTATAATTAGCAAACCGTAAGAGAAATACAAAAACTTACTGCACAAAAAATGTAGATCTGATTAAAACACAGAATTTATGTTAGATGCATTTTTGGGTTGGGACACAATTTCTTTTCTACCCACTATGTACATTGTAAAAAAGTAAAAATAGCTTTTGAGCAAAAAAGCATCAGTTATGGGAATTCTACTTGGATACGCAACGTTGCCACATTTATATGGAAATGGCCAAGTTTAACTAGCAGTGAGGAGGAAGCAGTGAATATGCAGATTAGGGTTCGCATTTTAGCCAATTCGTTTAAATTATGCCCTTCAGTTTAGTTGAATAGAGCAGTAGGAGTGACTATATTGATTATATAAATTGTATTTATAGGTTATAAATATTTTAGAATCTTGCAATAGAGGCTACGTGGTGCAGGGGATATATACTTGTGGTAATATGCAAAGAAACTTCACGACCACGTCCCAATCGGAACCTTGGGGCGGATTTCCGGCAGGCACGGACGCCAATCCCAAAGCGTTACTCTGCCACTTCATTATCATGCTGCTGTAGAAAGAAGAACCTTCCGTTAATTTAATTCTGAAATAACTTTTACTAAACTTTGTGTAATCTATTGATTCAAAAAGTTAAGTACGAGCGCTGAGATGGAGACAAAACTCCTCTTCCCCCACCACTCTCCTCTCTTTGTGTTTCTTTCTGTCGCACTACCCTGTTTCAGTGGCGTAACACATCCTCAGGGAAGGACTCGGATTAGATTGCCATTGTTAAACACTCATTAATAGTTATTTACGTTTTGTTGGGTGTGCAGAGTTGAGAACCTCCTCAAGGATGCATCGTGCTGTTCACGAACCGCCATTCAACTCCGACCTTCCAACCATGTACGCAAGGTCGAAGTATGTGCTCCATACTCAGTAAGTAACCGAAGATCCGCTCTCGCCCCTGTATGTGCTAAAAATTAATGTTTTAGTCAATTAAGCTCATGTTTGCTAACCGTTATCTTTCTGAGGGTGGAAATAATTACTGTGTTCTGCAATAGTTCTCATGTTCTCCTTGGTATGCAAGTCATCACAGTTAGAATGCGTAAATAACACAGAAGATCGGCGCAATGTAACAGGAACCATCAAAAATGCGACTCTCGATTCTTCACTAGGTTCCGGCTTCAAATATCTCTGACAAGTTTCCAGAAATGTTGTGACGTCATTTAATATCTATAAAAGGAGGAAGGATTTCAGTGCATTGTTGTTCTGTTATTATTGTGAATTGTCCTAAGACGTGAGTGACTGGAGCTTTAGCGCGTAGTGGTCACCACCCATGGTTGGCAAGCAGCCACAAACTGTCTACGCGGTGAGTGGTTTATTTGTAGCAGTAAACTTAAGACAAACCCGCTTTTATATAAACCTGTTTAACTGTTGAAATTTAAAATGGTCTAACAAAAAATGAAAAATCTCTTCAAAAAAACGTAATTTATTTCAAATAACATTTTTGTGCCGTACATCATTTCCGAGTAATCCGTTTGCAGTTTGAATTGTTCAATGTTTATAATAATTAGTTTAAATCCCTGTCGATTTTCAGTTATTTTCCACTACTGCATGGAAGGTGTAGAGTTTTAAAAGCCAGGACATTGCGTCCGGTTCTTAAGCACTTAAATATTATTGTTCCCTTTGTATCAAAATCAAAATGTACTGCAGCTAATTTGCAAAGGTTTATCTCGATTTAAAAGCAGAAATTAAACTATAATTTCTTAAGAATAATTTGTATATGCACTAATAAATATGCATACTCGTAGGTAGAGAAGGAATGAATAAGATTATGTCTTGAAATAAAACTGAAGGGGTTAAAATCGCTTAAAATCGCTTAATAACTTTTATTTACTTCTAACCTTTAAAAGTAGATTTTTAGCACTGCATTCGATACCAATATTTCACTGGAAATCCATATTTTGAGGACCCCTGAATCCAGAAAAGCATTTTTAGAAAAAGTTTCTTGTGTATCAACAGCTTAGTGGAATAACGAAAAGTCAAATCAAACCAACTTGAGCCTCTCGAGTCCAAATAAAATATTTTTAGAAAAATGTCTGCACGCGCGCGCGGGTGTGTGTAGCACAGATCTAAAGCAAAAAGTCCGTTAGATATCAAACTTGGCATTTAAGTTTATCATCTTCCGAGAATCCTACGCGAAGATTTTCAAGAAAGTCGTTCATCTTACCTACCCTTTACATTGAACATTTTTCGAAAATTTTCTTTTCTCAAAATGGATCTAGCGGTTTTTAATACCATATATTTAAGATATTTTTATGATAAAGGAAATATATATCTTGAATTTTCTGGGAATAGCCTCTGAATACCTCTTCTGACTTGTGTATAACTCGTGATCCACAAGATATAGACAAAAACATAAAAACGCAGATCTCATTAAAACACACAATTTATGTCATATACAATTTTTTGTACAGTTTACTCTTTCCGAATTATTCCTTGTTACTGGTTTCAATCTTAAACTACTACTTAAAAATTTCTCAAACAGGAGGTTACTTTCGTTTCATCTGTTTTGTTTTACACCCGGGAATGTAATAGAGAATCTAATTTCAATTGTTTTATATAGCGATAGCTTTTATTGGACTTGAATGTCGCTTTATTTTAGTGTATTCCCTTATTAACCTTCGACGTGCAAGGAAGCAAGTAATGAAGTAACTTTGCTAACGCATATTTCGATTAGCATGACGTAGATGAAAGAATCTTTTGTAATGAAAGTCTGTTAGTGGAATAGCTAGAGAAAGTCATGTGAATGGAATATATCACTTTTTTTCTCTCAAATACCATTAACGCGGACATAAAAGCTTCGAGATTGTAAGGTAGGGGTTTTAGCGTCTTGTGATAGTGTTCATGTTAATGATAATCAATGTGAATGGAAACATTAATTAACCTGGCCATAAGCTTTCGTGTTTGTGTTATATTTGTGAATGGAACTTTACTTACAGAAGTATTACCCTCACACTTGCCTCATTTAAAATTTGCTGAAGGACTGATTCCAGTATTATTTTACATGTCTGACGTGGTCAATTACGCGCTTTTTCTTGTAGAAAATATTTTTCAGTAATCCAATATAGTGCGAAGAGCAATGAAATGATATTGTGTTCTGAAATTCTCGTGAATATTACACACTATATCATAATAACCTTTTGGTGCTATTTAGTGCTAAAATGTAATTCTATAATAAACATTTATAACTAAATTTTATTCCAAATTTTTAGAATATTACGACTTTTAACGCCTCATTTAATTATCTGTTTTACACTTCAATATATATTATATAAGAACATCGTCTCTCAAAAGAGGTAAAGTTAAAAGTCCCTATTATGAAGGAATCCTGAAACTGGAGAGAGCCTCCCACGACACTAGGAGGGAGAGAAAGGGAATCAAAAGTTGACAAGATTCCAGTTCGAACTCACCTGACGTCATCTCAAGCCTGCTCACCCCTTCCTTGATGGAAGCTGATGGGTCAATCAGCTCTTCATCCGACGTCAGGGAGAAATCTTCGCAAAGCGCAGCCGCAACAGGCCGAACGCCGTCTCTGGTTCATCAACTTTGAAACAAATGATGACAAGAAGGGAATTGTGGGTACAGGAAGTGAACAGGAAATTCGGGACAGAAAAGGAATCACCTCAGTACTCAAAAACCCATGGCCAGAGTAGGTGGTCGCCGGAAATCAAAGCCGGGATTTTCTGAAGCGGGCCTCACACTCTATCTCAAAAACAAAATATATATATGCTTTGATGCTGAATATAAATAACCTATAAAGTTTTGGACCTGGAAGGCTATAAAACTCTCATTTAATAAATTATTATAGTATATTATGCAACGAGAGTTTAATGATAGTAATTAAGATGCGAGTATGTTTATAAAACATAACTTAGCTCGTTTCATAATTTTTAGCGAGTATCCTTAATTGCCTTTACAGTCCAGTTTCATAAGACTTTTTATACTCGACGACGTGTCTAAGTTTAAAATAATTAATCACATCGTGTGCATTTGCAGAAATTTTCGGTGGCATAAGTTGCATCTCAACGACATTCGTGTCCGATATTTTTATTTTATAAATTCGCACTAATTGTTCTTCGATTGAACATACGAGAATAAATTGAATAGTTGTGTTTTCAACAGTTGGTGTTTGGTAGCGTTAAGAGATGTGTGCAGACGCGAAAGTGTCTTCTGATTCCTGAAAACCTGCACTTAAATGAAGAGCTGAAACAAGTCCATAAACATGCACTACCAAATTATAATTACTACATTTAGATATGGCGGAGAATAAAATAACTTATGAAATCCATATGTACCAAATTATTGATAAAAATCAAAAGAACTGGACAATTAAGTTTTTTATTCTTTTAAATCCAACTCCCCCTCCTCATTTTAAACAACAACGAATATGTTTATATGTTCCTGAATTTGCAGAACTTAACTGTTTAAAGCGGTGAACCTATAATACCGTTGCTATAACACGTAATAGAAAGCAAAACTTCTACAGAAATAATAATAGTTATTAAAACTGCTCTACCTCCCTAAAATGTAAACATATACTTGGAGACTCAACTGTTTTATACGTAAGCTCAGCCTGAGATTGTTAGTGAAGTTTAAGACACATATTGGTTATCATACAATCTGTAAGCATAGAAAGAATTACATTTGCAGTGATTAAAGATTAGCAAAACTATTTTCTCACATTATTTTAGACAAGGAAGCAGCTTTCCTTTATGTATGTATATTGTAACATCTTTCAGCATTCACTGTGCTATGTCTAAGCGGCGGATCCGGCCACGAGTCAGCAGAGTGGGACGATACGCGAAAGGTGTGCGCGCGAAGAACGTGGGCAGGGGATCGTGGATTCGAGTCCCGCCTTGGGCATGGGTGTTATATGTTTGTGCAATGTGTATATGTTTGTGTAAAGGAGCAGTAAAACCAGTAATCATACAGTAAATTCAAGGGGCAAATGTAAACAGCAGATACAGTACCGGAGTCCTGACCAGACTCCGGCATTGTATACATATATATACATATATATATATATATAAAAGGAGAGGACTACCAAGAATTAAAATCAGTTATCGTTGAAACTTTATAGAGCAGAAGCCAGATAGTAAATACGTTAATTGCTTCGGCAAGAGGTCATTGTGGTGAGGATAGGAGCATTTTTCGGGATAACTTTGAAAAATTAAGAGTCTCATGTACACTGCTTTATTTTAAAGGTTTAATTTCGGGCGAATAACCTCATGGGGAGAAGTAGTTAAATAAAAACAGGTTTCCAATACAAAACCACGTCATATGAATAATATTTAACAGATCTGCAAAATCTGTAATTCTTATTTCATGTGTACTTTCCGAGTGAAGCTTGTTATTGCGGCCAATGTTGTTAAGAATCCTTCATACTCACTTCTGATTCTTTACATTGAAGTTAAAATAATTCCTTCCAGTTTTTACAACGCATAAAGTCTGCTTTCCTAATCGCATTCATTTTACGTAGTACCAGAGAAATGTTTTTTATTCAAAAGGACTGTGGAAACTTAAATGGGTTTTAAAGAAAACTCTTTCTATATACTTTTGTTAGAATAGTCATTAATCTTCTCTATCAGAATGTGGGACACAAATTATATTACAGAGATGTAATGCAAATCACGTAGCAGCGTTGTCCTTCACTTACACAATACAGCGAATGAGTCATGTTTGTTCCTCCAACTTGGCATACACCTACCTAACATTCCAAGCGCATGTAACTTAAAAAAGCGCGCAATGATGTTTGAGGTCTATCAATAGAAATGAAAACATCGGAATTTAAATTAGTTCTAGTATATGCGCACCACCTAATAACTCAGAAACTGCTACACTTATAGCGCCTTCGCTTGGATGCGCGTCTTTTTTTATTTTTTTTTATGTATTTATTTATTTTTTTTATTTTTGCACCGGGACATTGTTTGCTGGCAGAGTCGGATATCCATAGACTCTTAAATTAAAACATTATTTTTTCATGCAAATCATAAACCTTAATAACCACGTAACTTTGCTATAATTATGATAGGAGTTATCATTTTTGCCTCAACTCATCTATCGCACTTTTTAAGAAAATTTGCATTAAGTCTCGTAACTCTTTTTCTGTAATAGCAAAAAATTTCCCTCTGTATTGTCTTTTATGTCTTTCAAGTGTGTTTGTGAGTAAACAGCGTAATTTAAAAACGAAAAGTCCTGAAAAATCAAAACTTTTATTTAAGTTTCCCATATTCCGAGGATGCAACATGAACATTTAAAGAGAATCCCTCCACACTACCAGCTTTACTTGCAATATTTTCGAAAATACTATTTTTTTCAAAATTGTTTTGGACTATTTTGAATATAATACCATTACTTTAAAATATATTCGTGATGAATAAAATTCTATCTGAGCTTTCTAGGAATAGCCTCTAAAATCCTCTTTATTCTGAATGATTTTACATGACTTGGTAAACTGTAAGAGAAGGACAAAATCTTTTTATCTCTTAAAGCCTGCTATTCACTAATCACATAATAACTACAAACAAATGCGCAATAAGGCAATTTCTACAAATGTTTATCTCAATTAGCATATATTAGATAGAAGAATAAACCTTTTTAAGAGTAGTTTGAACAAGAATGTGTAGCGGTCATTTGAGTGCAACACTTTCCCAATAAATAGAACTTACATTAGAATGAGATTTATATCTGTAATGCTCTGCCTCAAAACTAGAGTTGTTATTGATTTTAAAACTATTATGTGGATATTTATGGGGAGAGGAAATGAGGAGAGAGAGAGAGAGAGAGAGAGAGAGAGAGAAAGGAGCAAAAAGAATATCTAATCACCATTCAACAGGATAATTTAGGAGAGGCTGGGTTTTCTGTTACTATATTGTATTGTTGTTAATGAACGTTACACATGTTTTGGAAAAACCAGATAATACAGAAGAATGGGACAAGGCGCTGGGCTGAAATCCGTCACAAAGGAAGATCAGCTCATGCATACTTGATTCGTTGCCTTAACGGCGCCGCGGCGAGCGCAGAAGCTTGTCCGACCAATAATTACTGCTGGAGTGGCGATTATACAGTCATTTACATAGTTGTGTGTTTCAATTCCCGTTCAACAGAAGCTCAATGTGTCTAAGGCACGCATACAAGCAATTGCTTTGTGTGCTTAAACAGCTGTCGACGGTAACAGTTCATACTTGCTCACTCTTTAACCAAACGGAAGAACACAGCTTTTAAGTTATATCAAGTTATAGCAAAATAACAGTTATTTATGTAACTAATCTGACTGATGGTGACATGAGTATATGCTTGGCGCATGCGCATACATTTGTACGAGTGTTACTATGAGATTATACATGCTACATACACCGTTATATGCAATTACAGCATTAAATTCACAAAAATAATTAATAAATTTGCTATATTTTTAGTTTAAAGTCTTTTAACCTGGTTGATCATATTTGGACGATGAATTAAATTGCTTAAATGGTACTCAAATAATCTCGGGGTCCACGGAACTTAAAGTTACTCGATATTCGTCTTCTCAGGATAAGGGAAAACCCTGAAAAACACCTTATCCAGGTAACTCACCCTGAGCAAGATTCAAGCTCGCGACCTGTTGAATGTTAAGCAGGCACGCTAACCTCCACATTATTCCGGCGGGCTGAATGAAAAATTATAAACCATCAGGGATCACAAGTGTAATATGGTTGCTAAGTGGATGTTCCTTCATTTGTTTCAATTCTTAGAGAAAAATGGAATGTAAGGACAAAGCTATTGAAAATATAGATTGCATTCCACTTGACATTTTGAACGAAGCCAAGAGTTTATTAATTCCATAAACATCAATGTATTATTGGTGTTGATTTTGGTTTTTAAAAAACATTAATGAGCTGATTCTTGTGTTTAAATGTTGCTGTACTGGCGAGAGTGACGATTTCAGGTTTTCTTACACATTTTTACTTTCTCTAGCCCCGTATGTACAATGTACATAGGGATAGAGAAGTATTGCATTCCACCCAAAAATTCGATGTCGAGATTTCACCGGAAATACATGTTTTAGGACCGAATGTATCCATAAAAAGCATTTTCAGGAAAAGGTCAGTGTGTGTGTGTGTGTGTGTGTGTATGTGTGTGTGTGTCCGTGTGTCCGAGAACACGATAACTCAAAAACGAATAGTAGCTAAAATACCAAACCTGGTATTTAAGTTTAGTATCTTCCAGGGATGCGACACGAAGATTTTGAGAAAAATCCCCGCACCCCAAACTACCCTTTATATGGAACTTTTTTAGAAAAATTTGATTTTCTTAAAAATGACTCTAACGATTTTGATTAAAGTATCGTATATTAAAGATATTTTTTACCTGACAAATAAAATGTATATCTTGAATTTTCTGGGAATAGCTTCTGAAGACCTGTTTATTCTGGATGAATTTTGCTTAATTTGCCATAACTAGTAAATCGTGAGAGATAGACAAAACTTACTATACAAAACATGTAGGTTTTTTTAAAATACACAACTTATGTCACATACATTTTTCTCGTGGAGCTTACCGTTTTCGAAGTACGCATTGTTATTAGTTTCAGTTGTGAAGTACTTATACTTTTCTCAGACGGCAGTGTCCGTTTTTCTTTTGTTCTACTCCTGGCCAAGAAAATAAGCGATTTGTAATGACAATCGCCTAACGACAGCTTTTAAAACATTTTACTAGTGGTTTAGCCTAGTGTATTCCCTTATTTTCTACCTACTTATACGGAACTAAGTAATAAGAACATTGTGCTAATGGGTACCTCGATTAGCAAAGTGCAGAAAGAAGAATATCTTATGTAAGAAGTTTGTAGAAGAGCTAGAGAAAGCCATGTGAGTGTAACACATCAAATTTTTTAACAATAGTTTTCTAAATAATGGACAGAAAAATTCATAAGAATGTACCACAATTTTTTTAATACATTATAAGGCTTCTGCATTTTTGGTATATGTATTCTGCACCTCTTCACGGAAAAAGAGTTCGTAAATTCTATATACGTTGAAGAAGAGAAGCAAACCTTAGCCGTCCTTTTAAGGACTATTAGCTCTAAAAATTAATAGTATTTCTATGTGTACTCAAGCCATATGGCTTCCTTCTTTCCAAATTAGTCAACTCTGTTTTCTATGTTTTTATTTCAACTGCTCTTCTATGAAGCACATTTGCTGGAATAAATTGCTTGAAAATACTAAAGATATAAAGATTAATATATATATATTAAATTCCAGTACAATAAAGAACAAACGCTATAGAGATCTAGTTTGGTCTTAATATTGCTTGTTTAACAGTAATTGCTTAAAAACGTAATTAAAAGAAGGTGGAAATATGACTATCTTCTTTAATAAACGAACTGACTGGGCAAAAATATATCAATGTATGTAGAAGGTACATATCTACATCCCAGAAACATTTTATGTATTATCACTTTCTCTACACGTACTATATAAGTTCCACCATACCAAACTTCCATTTACATGGATGATTTTTCGAAATGTTCTATTTCCCCAAAAATAGCTCTACCGGTTTTTATTAAATGTATTTACATGGAGAATAAAACAGATATCTCAGCTTGTTGCGAATAGCCTCTAAAAAGCTCTGTATTCTGGATGACTTTCGCATAACTGGTAAACCGTAAGTATTAGACACACTAGCCACAAAAATATAGTGTCATCAAAACACACAATTCATGTCTTGTACATTTTTGTTGTGGAGCTAACCTTTTCCGAGTTGTTCCTTGTTGTTGGTATCAATTTTAAAATATTTATGCTTTTGTCAAACAGAAGTCATCCCTTTTTCTTTTGTTATACTTCTGGCCACCAAAGAGAACAGAATTGTAATGAAAATCGCATAGCGTCAGCTTTTAAAGCATTTGACTATCGGTTTAGCCCAGTGTATACCCTTAGTTCTCTTCACTTACAAGAAACTCGTACCATTATGACCATTTGCTAATGTTTATCTAGTTTGGCATGAAGTAGATAGAAGAAACAGTATTTTTTTCTAGGAAGTTTGTTTGCAGAATAGGCAGAGAAGGTCCTGTAAATGAAACTCGTCAGATTTTGAATCATATATTGCTAAAAAAACAAAAAACATAGTGTTCATTCCAGTTTAACAGCAAAATTATAGTTGCTGCTGAACTATAGTTTATATTGAACCGTTTAGCATTCGATTCAGTGTAATATGAAGTTGATAGATATGTTTTAATTAAATAAGTTTAGTCTAATAAATAGTTTCTGGATATGGAGCATAAATATAGCATATATAACATTGGTAAGATACAGATTGAATAAACAAAGTTAATCATTTCCTGTATCTCCTAAGTGGAGCATAGGGCAACGTTACGATGGTTCTGTGAACGGTTTTAATTTTAGTTCGTGAGTACGCCGCATGCGCCATGGTGACAAGGGATCAGTTCATCGCCAACAGACTTGGCGGAATTTTGCCCATGAACTTTCTTCTTTGCGGTTATGGGGTACTTTTGCGTTAGAATAAACATTAAACGGGACTATCGACTTTAATTACTTTCCGAAGGAAGCCAAGTTAAACGTTTCTGCACCCGAAAATATCCGTCGCCCTCCGCCAGATTTGAACCTCCAATCTTGGTTTTAGAGGCTAGCATGGTAACCACTACACCACAGAGGGCGATACTAAGTAATTACAAAGGACTATCCTTTTATCTACGTCATGCTAATAGAGATAAACATTAGCAGAAAATATATTATTATTATTTACTTCCTTGTAAGTAGAAGGGAAATAAGGGATTGCACTAGGCCAAAGCGATCGTCGAACATTTTAGAAGCTATCACTCTGTGAAACAATTGAAACTTTATAATTCCCGGAAGTAAAATAAAAGAGATGAAACTTGAGAAAATTTTAAGTAGTTCAAAATTGAAACCAATCACAATGAATATCTCGGAAACATTAGCATACAAGATATGTATGTGACATGAATGGTGTGTTTTAATTAAATCTAGATTTTTTGTGTTGTTAGTTTTGTCTATCTCTCGCGGTTTACGAGTAATACAAAAGACATCCAGAATGAAGAAGTCTTTAGATGCTATTCCCGGAAAATTCAAGATTCACATTTCGTTTGGCATAAATATATCTTAAACATGTGTCATTTTAATGGAAATTGTTAGAGCCATTTTTGAGAAAATCAAAGTTTTCGAATGTTGGGTGGCTGAGGGTACGGAATTTTCTTTAAAATCTCTGTATTATACCCTTGGAAGGTATTGAATACCAAGTTTTGGTATTTAACCGATTTTTCGTTTTTGATATATGCTGCCCACAAACACACACAATGGACAAGTTTTATAAAATTCTTTTGGATTCAAGGTGTCTAAAAACATGTATTTGCGGCAAAATTGATTTATGGGTGGAATACAATATCTTCTCTATTTACTATGTACACAGAATATATTGCATACGTAATGAAATTTTACAAGAATAGTTGTAGAAGATATATCAAAACAAATGAATAATGACTAGAAAAGCTCATGTAAGTGTAATACATTAGAATTTACGTATATAACTTTCATGTCTCACAAGTTGCATCCTTTCCAAATGACTGGCTTAAAATCAGTCTATATAATACGCATATAATTACAGATGATAGCTGTATGAGGCAGAAATGCAGTTTCGGTTGTTAATGATGTTTCCCTACACTCAATCATTGGGATTAACTCTGGCTATTGCGTTGATGGTTATTTATCACAGGGAAAATAAATAAATTAATTTCAGGGAATTAAAATATGAATGGAACCCCAGCTTCTAGTAATGAGGTAGAAAAAAACCTTCATTAAGCAAGTATTGAAAACAACACATGTTTCAATGGTAAAATCCTCATAGGAAGCAAACAAAAAATAAAAACCTACCATATTCGTTAAAGCGGCCAGATTTCCAAAATGTAATTCAGGGTTTTTTTTTTTGTGTCAGTAAATGGTATTTAGCCATGTTTATTTAAATGCACGCTAAAGCATTAAGGCATTCATTTATTTGAATTTGGCGATGTCAATAGCTCTGGGATTTTAAGAACTGAGTTAAAATGAAGCATTAGCAGAAAATTTAAAAATTAAACAAGAGATGCGCTATATAAACTGTGAATAATTAGCATAGTATGTGGAGGGAAATTTTTATTGAATAACGATTGGCGTATTACTTTTCAAGTGATACCTAATATTACGACGGCATTTTCTAGACGAATGCAATTAATATTCTCCTTTTTATACAATAGTATTTTTACTTTACGTATGTGCAATGTATATTTTAGGTAGCGAAGGTACGTACTTCACCCAAAATTTGATTCCGATATTTCTGAGGAAATAATGTTTTGAGGATGCCTGATTAAAAAAATCTAATGTGTTACATTCACATAACTTTCTCTAGCTGCTCTACACACATCCTACAAAAGATTATTCTTCTTTGTACACAATGCTAATCGAGATAAATATTAGCAGAATGTTATTACTGATTTCCTAACAAGTAAAAGAGAATAAGGGAATGCCCTCCGCTAAAATGATTGTCAAATGTTTTAAAAGCTATCATTATGCGACTGTCATTGCAAATCACTTCTTTACTTGGCCAAGAGTAGAACAAAAGAAAAGCGGACACTTCCTGTCTGAGAAAAGTTTAGGTAGTTCACAATTGAAACCAATAAGGAATATCTCAGAAACAGTTACCTCCACAACAAAAACGTAAAGGACATAAATTGTGTGTTTTGTCGTGATGTACATTTTTTGTGGAGTGAGCTTTTTTCTATCTCATACGGTTTAGTAGTTAAGCAAAATGCATCTAGAATAAAGAGGTCTTAAGAGGCTATTCCCCAAAAATTCCTGATATACATTTTATTTCGGACATAAATAACTTTAATATATGGGATTTTAATCAAAATCGTTAGAGCCATTTTTAAGAAAATAAAAATTTTCGAAATTTGTTCCATGTAAAGGGTAGTTTTTAGTAGGGAATTTTTTTTTAAAATCTTCGTGTCGCATCCTTGAAAGATACTAAACATAAATACCAATTTGTATTTAACGGTCTTTTCGTTTTGGGGCCATGTTGTACACAGGCACACACGGACCTTTTTTTAAAAATGCTTTTTTCGGGCTCAGGGGACCTCAAAACTAATATTTCCGGAGAAATCTCGGTATCGAATTTTTGGGTGCATTACAATACTTTCTCTATCTCTATGTATATTGTACATATGGGGCTAGAGAAAGTAAAAAACAAAAACAAAAAATTTTAGAAAAGGTCCTGGATATATATGTGTGTGTTTAACTGCATGTTTATTACAACAATAGTAATATAACCATTTACTGCTTATATTTATACAGTTGAGTTTATCGATAGTACAATTAGTAGCCTGACATGGATACGGTAACGGATTCAACGGCAAGCTCTTCAAAGTGTCTCGCTTTGGTGCTTCATGGCACATGGGATCATGGGTTCGAGTCCCGCTTTGGGTATGGGTGTTTATATGGTTGTAATATGTGTATATGTGTTGCAAAAGGTAAACGGTAATCAAACAGAAAACAAAAGTAAATATTAAGAAAATGAAAAAAGAGGAAAGGGAATACAGCGTCGCAGTCCCGACCAGCCTCCGGAACTGTATTTATTATAAAAAAATGGTTGGTTGACCGAGTAAAAATATATGAAGTGGTAGATAAAAATACACTAATACCTAGCTGCGTAAAGTAGCATACTCATAAAACCATTTTATTAAAACCTCTCCTTACAATGCGGCAACTTCTCTGTCACTTGTGTGCAGCGGTAAGCGGAGCGTTATGCGCAGAAAATATAGATTGCTCCAGAATTCCGATCTGAGAGCGTTATAACAACCGTGACTAATGCGAAAATATACGGGATACTAAAAATAAAAAAATGGAATGCATTTATTACAGTTATATTGTAATTCAAATAACAACAGCATTTACTAGAGCAAAACAAAGCCGTTGCATGATCTGCCAAGCTGGAACAAAATTTACCGCAGGCATTCCAAATAAAATTGCAACTCTGCCTTAGCGAAGAATAAAAATTGCAAATACATAAAAAAAAAGTATTGAATTCTTTCAGGAAATTCATTATATGCACACGGATGCAATTCAGCACAAAATTTAACTGAAAAATTAGTGTCTGTATAAAATACTATCTCTGAGTACGCATACCATATCTTAAGGAGAATAAGGGAATACTCTAGGTTAAAGAGTAAACCAATTTTTACTTTCTCTATACGTTCTATGTACACAGTATAAGCATTTTCAGAAAAAAAAAGTCTGTGTGTCTGCTTGTCTGTGGAATGAACGAAAAGACTGTTAAGTACCAAACAAGTTTGGTACTTTCCAAGGATACGATACCCCAAACTACCCTTTAATGGAAAAAATTTAGAAAATTCAGTTTTTTTCAAAAAGGGATCTAACAATTTTGATTACAGTATCACATATTAAAGCCATTCCCATCACAAATAAAATATATATATATATATATATATATATATATATATATATTGAATTATCCGGGAATAGTTTCTGAAGACCTGTTTATTCTGAATGAATTTTGCTGAATTTTGCATAACTGGTAAACGGTAAGAGATTCACAAAAACTTACTGCAGAAAAAATGTAGATCTCGTTAAAATATACAACTTATGCTATATACATTTGTTTCGTGAAGTTGGCCGTTTTCGAGATATTTCGTGTAATTAGTTTCAATTTTAAAATACTTGTACATTTCTCATGCGGAAATTTTTCAGCTTCTACCCACACAAAGAAACGGATTTCAATTCCATATTAACCACATTTTAAAACATTTGATTATAGCTTTAGCCTGTGTATTCACTTATGTGCCTTCTACTTACAAAGAACTAAGCAATGTGACCGTTTTTGCTAATTTATCTTAGTTAGCATGAAGTAGATTGAAGAATTAGCTTATTAACAATAATTGTTACAAAGATGTAGAGAAAGTCATGTGTAATGCAACACATTAGATTTTATAGACGATTCAGGACGTGATATATCTTTCGTAAAAATGGAAATAATGACTGACCATTTGAGAAAAGTATACGGATTAGCATATTTAGAGTATCTTTTCTCTCTATCTCTGTTAAAAATTATTGTTGAAAAGCTTAGTCTTCTATCTACTTCATGCTAATCGAAATAAACATTACCAGTAATGCTTTCTTGCAAGTAGAAAGGAGCAAACGGAAATAGCATCTTGTGGACCGATAGAGGATCACATGCGAATACCAGTTGTATACCTACCGAGTAGAGACCGACCTGTATTGGTGATTGCACGCGCTACATGTAAACAACCTATAGTAACGCTTTGGGGTACGTGGCTCGACGCAGCAGCATACTATGCTGTATTACCATACTGTTTTACAGGTAATTGATGCCTTTGATGACAGTGCATGTTCTTCAATCAATATTGTAAAATATCCTGCTTCGAATGCATTGCATGAAGATTTGCAATTCGTACAGAACTTTGCAGATATATATTCGACAATTAATATGTATTTGGAAACGTCGACAAAGAAATGTCTCGAGCTCTGAAAGCGGTCGATGAACTTGTGCAAGCAATTAATCAGAGACCCGAGACACCTTTTTTAAACCGTGTGAAAAATAAAGTGAAAATTTTTAAGAAAAATGTCGGATTTTCAATAATGCATGAAGTATGAAATATAGTACGAGGTGATGCTACGTAAATAATTTCTGATGGAATATTTTGTCCAATAGTGGATAATGTCTCCTATTTCCGTTTTGCTCCAATCATATCTTGTAATGTGGAGCGAATTTTATCATAATATAAAGCCTGCTTACGTGCCAATTGGAGACGATTCACATTTGAGACATTACGAATTTATGTTGTGCATTATAATCTATGTACCTTAAGAGGAAATGTAACGGATAATGATGCTGATAACTTGTTGTACAACAATATAAATTGTTGAATGTATATAAATATTAAAATTGTTAGTTCCCGTAAATCAGTGGTATTTATGTTTACCACCCACCCTAACTCAATCGCCTTCCACTGCTAGTGAAAACATCACAGTCTACCACGCAACCACTGCCCCATTTTCTCTCTATTAGTACTGCTACGTACACACTGTATTGTCAACACACCATAACTATATACCAGGCTGCACTAACTGCGATTCTGTCCCGCTATCGGCCCTCAAGGTGTTAGTTATCCTTAGAGATAATGGAATACACTAGGCTAAAACGATAGTCAAATCTTTTAAAAACTGATTGCCATGTAGATGAAATCCGTTTCTTTGCATTGCCAAGGGTTGACAAATTCCCGTATAAGAAAACTTTAAATATTTTTAACCAATTACACAAAATATCTCAAAAATGGCCAACTCCACGAAAAAAAAGTCTGATATAAAGTGCGTGTTTTAACGAGGTCTGCATTTTGTGCAGAGGTTCTTTTGTCTATCTCTTACGGATTACCAGTTATCTCAACTCCAGCAAAATTCATCTAGAATGAAGAGCTCTTCAGGAGCAATCCCCAGAAAATTCAAGATATACACTTTGTTACGTTAATATCATTAATATTCGGTACTTTCATCAAAATCGTTAGAGACATCTTTGAGGAAATCAAAGTTTTTGAAATTTTTTCAATGTAAAGAGTAGTTTGGGGTGGGGTGATTTTCCTCAAAATCCTTGTCTCGAATCCTTGTAAAAAGTTAAACTTAAATACCAAGTTTTGATTCCGAGTTACCGTTTTCATAGACACTCGGACACACACACAGAGCTTTTTTTTTTTTACAGTGGACCCTACAACTTGTATTTCCGGTAAAATCTCGGTATCAAATTTTTGGGTGAAATGCAATACCTTTTCTATACACCATATATAGCAAGTGTATAAAAAGTAACAAGTACTTAACATAAATAATGTGTTTAGCGAGATCAACATTTCTTTGCAGTGACAGCTTTCATTCTCATACGGATGAAGTCATTCAAAATGAAGAAGTATTCAATATCTACTCTCAGAAAATAAAATTATGCGTTTTATTTTGTCAAGAAAATATCGTTAACATTGGTATGTTAATTTAAATCGTTAGAACCATTATTATAAAACAAAAAATTCAAAAAATTTCCATGCAATGGGTAGTTGTGGTGAGTATAGACACACACACACACACACACACACAACACACGGTCCCCTTTTCCAATTCTTTTTTGATTCAGAGATCCTCAAAACAAGTATTTGTTGTTAAACCACGTTTGGTTGGTATACAACACTTACCCTATTTATTCGTACTTGTATGTAGTCGAGAATGTAACAAACAAGCCAGATACGGGCGTGTCTGTGATTAACATAACTATAAAAGAAAATGTCGGTTAAATTGCTGACTTGAAATTTAAGTTCAGCATCTCTAACAATACCGCACGACCTTTCCAAAACAATCTCCCTATTGATTGATTTTCTATTAAATAATTTCAACGATTTTGGTTAAAATAACACATTAAGGATATGTTTATCACAAATAAAATGTAAATCGTACATTTTCTGGAAATAGCTGCTCTTTTTTTTATTTTGAACGACTTTTGTATAAATCGTAAACCACAAAAGATAAATATTCCACTCACATCAAATGCAGGTGGGACAGCCAGTCTTGAAAATGGACTAGGTATACCAGATAGGCATATAAAGAACAGTTTGGAGTTCAAGAACACAGAAAGACGAGAGAAAAGAAGATGGGTAGAAAACCTAAAACTCTTGGGGACCCATTGTAATATAAAGACTAAGGACTCACGATAATGGAAAAGTTAGTAGAAATAGCAATAGAAGAATCAGGATCTTTCCCGCACTGACCAAGCCGGATCGCCAGAACTTCCAGCTTCGCAGCAAAGAGGTCCTTGCCCTTTGAGAATATAATACAGACTATTCTAAAGAGATAGAAGCAAAATCTTACTAACCCGCCTATGTGGTGTGGGCATAGCGCGTCTGTCTGTATTGCGAGTTCGAAACTCGGTAAAGATTCTTTTCGGAGTTTTCTCTTATCCTGAGAAAACAATATCGTGTAAATTTAAACGCCAAGAACCCCAGGTTCAGTTGAGAATTATTTCACCAAATTAATTCATTGACCAAATTTAACGACATTTTTTTAAGAAACGTTAAATGATGTACACGTATAAAAACTTTTACAACACAAAAATGATTTACCTGTTGAAGCACACAGCTTAAATTATTCGTGAAGCCTACATTTCCGAAATATGTATTGTTATTGCTTTTAGTTTTTGAAAACACTTAGTCATTTTGTTCCATGGGATCACACAAAGATCAGCATTTCAAAGCCACTACATAATGACACGCTCTTTAAAAAATCTATTGCATTACCTACCATATCGTAAAACGGAATGTTTAAATGTGATTGGAAAGTTAATCTGAATTAACAAAAAGTAGCTAAAGTATTCATTTTGTAAGAATAGTTTGTAGAAGTGTACGTAAAAAAGGCACGTGTGATTGTAACGTTGAATTTTCCAATTTAAAAGCATAAAAACAAATAAGCATTGCTGAAACGTTTAAAGTGAGAGAAATATACATTATAAAATACGGTGTCTTAAACAAGAAGTTCCTCTTTAAGGACATGTATGAGTGAAGGTTTAAATTGCAAACTAATTGTGCTAGCTTTTTTAAATTTATACCACAACATGTATAATATAATGAAAATAAATTACAGTTCAAATTTCATTCATTTTCCTCTAGTGGTTTGAAAGCTATGGTCAAATGTATTTGTTTCGTCACAACAAAAAGTCCCTTGCAACAAAAATTTAAAATGTTGTTCTAATATTTTTAACCCTAGGTTCATAATACATCTACTTTTGTCCTAGGTTTCTCTCTGTCTTATTTTGTTTAGGCTCCAAAAGCTTTTATGTTATGAATCTGCTCTTTTGTCATAAAAATATAATTTTTGTGTTTGAAAATTGAAAACATGAGCTTAAATACATCTGAAAGTAAAACCTAGGGCAATTCTTATCCATTGTTCCTCTGTGGACATGGACATAATTTGTTGTGTATGTAAAAGAAAAACTGCTCCATTTTACGGGAGTAAAAATGCTGAAAATGTCAATAGCAAGAAAACAAAGATTAGATTTGAATGCTGGCTCACATTGAAATCCAATAGGCTGGTAGGTTGGACCCTCAGATTCTTTTTCCTCTCCTCTGCTGCGGCCTTTTCTGTCCTTTTCTTCTTGCATTGATGATTTTCTTGTGCACAATTTTTTTTTTTTTTTTTTCATTTCGCCCTGGTGCAAATGTGATCTCACAGAACTGAAATGTTCGTTGCCTAGTCCAGTACAGTTTCATCCCTAATGTAAAAATGGCACCTGGTGACAAATTATACCTTTTTAGATTCAGGAATATTTAAATTATATTATGGAATTAAAATAAAAGGCACAATATTTTGTGATTTTTAAAGAAATTTCAGTCATGCATACCCTTAAGAGATGCTATGGTTAGTATTCAGTTGTTTGTGTTCATTAGGGGCCCATTAGGAATTATCAAAACTATTTATTGTGCAATGGTTGGTAACTAAAATCAAGAATATAGCTTTTGGAATGTATGAGTTTACTCGTTAGAAGTCCCCATTTCAGCCATGTTACGTAAATAACTACATATAATTAATTAATAGTACAATTATTTTATATTTTGGCGGTAATAGTTTAAAATTCAAATCATATGTAATTATGTATTTATGCTCTGTGACGTCGTTGTAACATAAGCTTCAATATTATCTACACGTAAGAGACCAAAATTACATTTATTTAAAATTAGCTTTATGCTTTGCGCATAAAGTGAGTATTATTTCTAATCGTAGTGTATTAAATCACGTTGTTTATTTTAAGAACATCTTCAGCCAAAATAACGTTATTTGTCACTTGATCTATTCAAGAGGTATATTCTTTGGCAGCACAATCTTTCGTGATTTAACTTTGCATTTATAAAAGCCACTTTAAAAAAGAAACCATCAGATACAAGTGCTCGGTGAAACTGGATATTTCCCCGGGAGAACTTGTGACCCCTGAACCTTTGTAAGGCTGAAGGGCGCCTGGCTGCAGTTTCCCCATCGGCACGCGACGTCACTCAAGTGTCTGATAACCTCCCCCCACCACAAACTCCAGCGTGTTTGATCACACACGTTGTATTTCACGACTGAACAAGGTTCAAGGCTTCCAACAGAAATATGAATAGAGATTCTGCAGTGGGCCAAGGAAATACCTTTGGGCGTTCATAAGTAACCATAGCAGAGCTGTTTAAATCGATTTATGTTATAGGATCGGTAAAACAGTTGACGGCTGATGGCAACACCCTATCAGTTCAATCTACATAATAGTATACGCATAGAACATTTAAAATGTGATCAAAATATTAATAACAATATTTTGTATATCTAAATTTAACATTTTCATAAGAAACTGTTTTGTAAATATTTCCTTATTCACGTTTTTAAAACAAGTTTCACTCATTGGTCTGTTCACTATTACTTAGGTATATTGAGTATTGTATTCCAAACAAAAAATTTGTATAAAGAAATGTCATTTGTAATACATGTTTTGAGGTCCCAGAATAAAAGGTTTGGAAGAATATCTATGTCGGAGTATGTTCATTCTCCCATGTGTCTGAACATCAAAGCTCAAAAACGAAACGTTGGTTAAAAACCAAATTTGGTATTTAGCTACATTATATTTCAGGGGTTGATACAAAGAGAATTAATAATTCCCAAAAATAAACCTTACGTGGAAAATTAGTGTGATTTTTATTCCCTCAAAATGTCTTAACGATTTGTGTATAACAAAGAGAATGTTATTTTTGTTTTGTTTTGAATATCCTAAGAAGTCATGTTCTTCTAATTGAACTTTAATATAATTTAAATCGTATAACTTAGAGATAGGCTTCGTTAAATCACACAATTTATGTCAAACAAAATATTGTGGCGTTAACCTTTTTGAAGATATTCTTTATTGTAGCTCTGAATCCTCAAGTACTTTATACCTCATCAACTACAAAATGTGTATTCGCTTTTAATTTCTCTACATGCATATAGAGAAGGTACTGCATTCCACCTAAACTTTCCCCGGAAATACATGTTTTGAGACCTCTGGATCCAAATAAAGGCATATTTAGAAAAAGGTCGGTGTGTGTATGTGGCCAGCATACCTCAAAAACGAAAAGCTCGTTATATACCCCAATTTGGTATCTAGTTTAATATCTTCCAAGGATGCAACACGAAAACTTTAAAGAAAATCCTATAACTCCAAGCTACCCCTTACATGGAAAAAAGCTCGAAAATTTTAATTTTCTCAAAAATGGCTCGAACGATTTAGATTGAAATACCATTTATTTAACCTGTTTATATGGCAAATGCCATTTATGTCTTGAATTTTCTGGGAGTAATCTCTGCGAGCCTCTACATTCTGGATGAAACATGTTCAATAACTGATAAACCGTATGAAACAGACAAGAAAAAAAAATGTAGCTGTCGTTTAAACAAATTGTTAGAATTATCATTAGGTGAAATTATATTTAAGTATAGATTTATTTAAATATTATGGAATAATAATTTTTTCAGTTTCTATATGATTTAGGCTTTTAATTTTTACAATGGGAGTTAGAGAAAAAATTTTAATGATTGGTTTAGAGTCAATTAAATGTGTCATATTTTCTGTAGAGATGGTCGTTTCCGAAACACTTCTTGTAGTTGGTTTCAATTGTACAATTGTAAAAAAATAAAAAAGAAATATATCCGACTCCTGGTCACGCAAAGAAACGAATTTCAATCACATGGCAACCAGCTTTCAGAATATGTGGCTATTCGTTTTAGCCTAGTTTTAGTATTTCCCTTCTACTTATAAAAAACTAAGTAATAAGACCGCTTCTGATAATATTCCACTCTCTTAGCTTGAAATAGGTAGAAAAACAATGTTTTAACAATAATTGTGACACGGATGTAGAGAAAGTTATGTGAATGGAACCCAACAGATGTTTTTCTTGCAATTTTGCAAATTAAACGAGTTTCAAAGTCATTAGATAGCGACCCATTCTTAAAAGATTTTACGAAGTTTAAGCCTAGTGTATTATTCCCTGAGCTTATAAGTAAATGTCTAATAAAACGATTTTTACAAATGTTTGGGTCGATTGCATGATGTACAGAGAAGAATAATCTTTTGTGCGTATAGTTTTAAAGAATGGGTAGAGAAAGTGAGGTAAATATAACCGAGCGCGGCGGCGGTAACATGTGCGACTTACATTCGGGAGTTGACGGGTTCGATCCCGTTAACTGTTCATTTTGACTTAGTGTTTCTCATGGTTCTTGTTTGTCACGCGAATGCTGGAGTGCTTGTTAACCACGACTCCCTTTCTCTCGTCCCTTTGCATCTCATTTCCTTATCATCTTAATGTGAGTGCGCGTCTGGACTTGCGGTGTGTGGCAGTGCTGGAAAGTGGAGTGCGGATTCATTTGCTTTGTGAATGCTGTTCTAGGTGTTGAAGTAGCGTTGTGGTTACTGTTCTAGCGTGGCCTAGGCGACACCCGTAAACCGTGCTATTGGCAGCTGCAAGCCACTATTGTCTCCGAGATGAAGAACCAAGATCCAAACTGTTTGGGAGTTAAGTTGACTCTGGGGCCTGTCTATATCCGATTTTGTCCGTCTGTGGTTCCCTCACTTCACCTCTTCTTTCTGCAGGTTTATAATGTACAATCCTCATTCTGGGTGAATACCGTATAACTGTTAAACCGTAAGAAATAGAAAAACTTACCACAAAAAATACCTCGTTAAAATACACAATTTATGTCAACCATTTTTCGAATCTGTGAAATCTGGAGCATCAAATTTTCTGATGGAAAGAAGAAAAAGGCGTTCACAAAAATAGCTATTTTGGGTTGCTTCTTTGGAGGATTCACTCCTTGGCAACGAAGATTTTAGCATTAGAAAAAAAAAAAACAGCTGTTAGATACATTTTTTGAGTTCAGCCAAAAGAAGATCGTAAACCATTTTTTATTGATTTAAGTGTTTTAACTTTGCCATCGATGTATTGGCTGGACCGTCTTTTGTATGCTGAGGAAAACTTTAGCCGTTTTATTTGTTCGAATATGCATAATTATATGACACGAAATTGTCTGAATTTATATACACAAACAAATTTAAGCATACAAAAATTGAGAGCAGCTTTATAGTTTTTTCTATAAACTTTATAACGTTTTAACTCTATTTCAGCTTTTAAAAAGACTATAGACAATGCAGTGGTCTAATCTATTGCATTCTGTGAATGATTTTTATAATTTATTTTGGAAACTTTTAAGTTATGACGTTGACATTAAACACTATCTATTTAGAAATACACAATAGTGAGCAGAGAAAATCAACTGATTATTACCCATCACTCTAGTGGTAAGAAATGTAATTCTTTCGGGGTTGTAGGAATTCATTTCGAATTACGTGTTCTCGGATCAAATTGAATCTTTTCTCCTTTTATTGAGAGTTTGGAGAATTTTCCATTAGTGCGTAATGTTGATGCCGAAATGTTATTGCTATCTTTGTCCTTTTTGTGATTTATATCCTTCCAATTATTTATCAGACTTAAAGGTGTTAAAACGCATGAACGATCCAATGCCTTCTCAAATCCGGATGGTTGATGTACTTAAACATCGAAGCATTGCAGCGTTAACGCTTCTTTTCGCTCTGCAGGCAGAGTTAATTAATTTCTGTAGGTTGGTTGTTCCGCCACCGGAAGTGGGCGGCGGTGATGGCGTCACATCACCTGCACTGATAGCAGTTTCGTGTTGCTGCTGGGAACGTGATTGGCTACTTAAGTAACACGCAAGGATCGCCCATAAAACAACACACTGCACAGCTCGAAATCTTCAGTATCCGTTTCCGTTTGTACTGATCTCTTTCCCTTAAGTGCGATATGCGATACTTTATAATTCTCATACCACTCTTGACATTTTCTACTTTCTTCGCTTGTATAATTGAACTTATGGGGATAGTTACGCAATAGCGTGTCAAACTCCATCCGGAGGTCCCGAGTTCGATTATCATGACCGCATACTCTGGCTGTGGTTACTTCGTGGTTTTCCCTGGTCAGTAGGTGAAGGTTGAGTTAGTTTCTTATCTACCACGACTTTCTTTCTATCATTTACCTTTCATTGCGCTTCCTTTTAAGTAAACAAACAGAATTTAAGCTTCGAAACGGGGAAAGCATAACACTTTAAGGGACTCCATATGAACTGCAATTGGAATTCTTGTTCTACAAAATGATACGAACAGTTCTATTGTGTTAATGGAATTCAAATGCTGAGTGAACTACTGATATCAGTGATGGTTGCACATCGATATTCAATGGATTCTTGTAGCGTGTTTACTGGAGCTAACTTTTGACGATAAACTTCATTCTTCAAGGTCCCCCATAGGTAAAAGTCAAGGTTTGGAGTCCTATCAAAGGCTCAGTTAAAGTACAATTGAGGTTACATTGAACACTGTCATTGCACTATATTTCTGTGCAATAACTACAGCTCTGTGCCATTTTGTTCCAAAGATATTGATCATTAAAGAGGAAATATAAAAGTCAGCCAAGGAGGGTGATGTCCTACTCTGGAAGCGGAGAGCAGACGAACTAACGTGATGAGGCAAAACGACTTTACGCTTACGTCATGAAATCCTATACAGTCTGGTTTACTTTACTAGCACTTCGCGTAGAATTCAGTGACAGTGATGGAACTCAGAACGTGTTATTTATAATGCTCTTAAGTTGTGTGACGAAGAGAAGAAAGAAGCTCAGAAAATACCCACTGGTTAGATTAAGACAACGATATACAAGATCAGAAATGAGGGCCGGCTTGAAGAAGGTGGGACGAGCAAAATTACACCACTTCACAAGATTGGTAAACCTCTTGCAACAAAATTATTTTGGACGATATGGACGAGTGTATTATTAGAAGAAAATATAACGAGTATTACGAAGCTAAAAAGAGACCCCTACGCTGCGAAAATTATTTAACTTTTGCAAGAAGGAGATTAATTTCTTTGGATGTTAAAAAAAAAAAAAAGCTCAGAAAAATATTGAAATTTAAAAATTTAAAACATAAACGGAGTTTACTGTGAGAACGCTCTGACGTAGTGACTCAAAGAGCATAATTTCTTAGAATGCTTTGAATCAATAACAGCAAATGACTGGAAAAACTCGGTTCAGAAAATGAAAAATATTCAGGAAACATTTGAAACAGAGATGTACTAACGGAGGAAGAAATGGAAAAGATAATAATTAATCAATCCAGAATTCGACAGCTATGCTAAATCGGGAGAAGAAACAGCCACTGGATCGGAGACCGACATGGTAAGTGGGGAGAATCAGGGAATAATGCCAAGCACGCAAGAGAATGAAAGATATACAAATGTATTACATTGTATTGGATTTGAATGTATATTTGATTGCTTATGATATGAATATTTAACGATTTTTACTCACACAAAGGAAATGCCATGCTCGTGCTTTTCCAACAGGAGTGTACAAGCGGGTGGGGAAGCCATTACATGTACAAGTGGCGCTCCCCGGTACAGGACTGTACTCGCCTTGGTCGGGTTATAGTTTTAACACTTCTGTAATTTGTTAATACGCTAAATTCATGTTTTACAAATTCCGATTAATATTCCTTTTAATATAATAATAATAAATAGTAATGCTCCGGCTATGAAATAAAATTTCAAATTAATTCAAAGCTGTATGCATAGGGTGTGTTCAGTAAAATGTAAAATCGCTAAAGTCTCGACTATTTTCTCAGCGATAGCCGCACTATAGTCAGATCACTGCACGGAGCCACAGACATCCTGCCATTTCGTTGTGTGTTAATGTGAATGTCATTTGTTCTTTGTTCGAGAGAATGTGTATTGACACGGTACAACAGAAACAAGGGAGGTCACGCCTGGATGGCGAAGAGGATCCAATTTCCGTGATAAGGTTCTCGCCATAACTCGTATCGGACAGCAGCGTAAGAAGGAAAATGTTGGGCGTTGCCCCTCTGTGTGGTAATTTTCTCCTGTTGACTTGCAACTCTTCAAACACAATCGATAGCTTTCATTGTGTCGATTGCTAGGAAAGAATGCAGTTTTTTTTATGAATGAGGTTTAGTTTACAGGGGGAGGGGAGGTATGTGTGACAGAGATAGAGAGACCAGTAATTATAAATCAAATCATCAATTATTCATGGCGGTGAAACATCCGTGACTAATTAATTGATTGATTAATTAATTAATTGACGACACAGACACTGAGCTGTATATGTATGTGTGCGTGTGTTTGTGTGTGTGTGATACGTGATGTGTGGTAGGAGGTAATAAACCTCCCTTCCCCTCCACACCTCTCTGGTTCTATATCTCTATCGTACTCCACATCGCTATGGTTAACCCACTGGCCCAAATTAGCTTTCTTGTCCATCAGGGAAAACGAATCTGCCCATTCTTCGCTATGTCTACCTTGCCATTGGGAGCAAATCTTCTGTCGAGTTGCTTTGACACTCAATCTGTTACCATTGTTTTTAGATTCCCTTCGTGAGTAAAATATATATATATATATTTACTTTCTCTACTACTTATAAAGAATACGAAAAGCATTGTTTTCCATCCAAAAAGAGATACCAAGATTTCACCGTAAGTACATCTGAGAACATTCACCGGAAGTGCTTAGGTAAACAGATTTTCAAGAAAATGTTACCATTTCGAACTACTCTTTACAAAGAACATTTTTCGAAAATTTTATTTTCTCAATAATCGCTCTAAATATGGATTAAAATACCATATACACTGAAAATTCAAGTTATATATATAATTTGTCATGAAAATATCTTAAATGTTTTAGAAGCATTGTTGAGCAAATCAAAATTATTTATAAAGTTCTATGTTATGTTAGTTTGTGCTGAAAGTATTTTGCTAAAAATGTTCGTGGCATATCCTTTAAAAATGTTGAACTTAAATATCAAGTTTGGTATTTAAATCACTTTTCGTTTTTGAGTCATGCTGTTCCATACCTGGATCTTTTTCATGGACCCCAAAAACTATACTTGCAATGAAATTTGGAGACAGCATTTTTTGAGTGGAACACAATACTTACTCCACTTACACGTAATAAAGAAAGTAAAAATAGACACATTCCTGACTTCAATATCATCCACTCAGGTAAAGTCAGAGGAAGAATACAATTCTACTCCACTAAAATTTCGACATGTAACGGAAATATGTTTTTTAAAGTTTTCCGGGTTCAAAAAGCAAAAGTTTATTAAGTATATATTAGTAAACACTTTAAAGTTCGATATAACTTTTATATTTTTTACTCATTATTATTATTATTATTTTTATTTTATTTTTTTTTTTACTTTCTCAGCAACGTATACGGTAGCCAGCACGGTAATACATTACCCTCATAAAGCCGATACAGAAATCAAAAGCACTGCTAGAAAATATACTATATATGGTGTGAACAGAATAACTCAAAAACGAGAATTGGTTAAATACAGAGCTTGGTATTTAAATTCAGGATCCTGCAATGATGCGACATGAATATTTTTAAGATAATTCCATGCAAACTACCCTTCACATGGAAAAGTTTATGAAAACTTTAATTTTTTCAAAAAATTATAACGATCTTTTTTTATTAAAATACCATACATGTAAGATAATTAAATATGTAACAAATTAAATATGTTGAATTTTCTGGAAATAGCCACTGAAGTTTTTATCATTCTGAATGGCTTGTTCATAATTTTAAACCGTAGAAATAGACAGTATGTTAATGCAGAAAAAATGTAGATCGTGTTAAATCACACAATTTGTCACATAGACTCCTGTGGAGTTAACCATTTCTAAGATATTCTATTCAATTTTAAAGTAGCTATGATTTTCTCAAATAGAAAGTAGTTATTCATTTTCTTGTTCCTGGTCAAGCAGAGAGAACGGAATTTCAAAGCATCATATAGCAACCAACTCTTAAAACATTTGACTAGCTAGCGCTTAAATCTACATTTCCAGAAGACGGTCGCAATGCTGACTCTCGCTGACTCGCCGCCATTTTATTGCCCATGAAATACATGTTAACATATGCGGTTACAGAATATGTGATCCGAAAACTTCAGATATCGAGCTTCGTTTCATTTTAATAGTGAATTAGTGACAAAACAGATAAGGCACATTTATTTAGCATTAAAAGGTTGTGCTGCAGCAGGGTGCAGCAATTCGGCCGAGAAAGGCATGTCAATATGACATCTCCCAAAGTACCCTGAAAGAAGGACACAGAATGAAAAGGGACCAATGAGAGCCAAATGTTTATACGAGCTAAGGATTATAATAGCTAGAAAATTATTGGATTTGTGTACACAAACTGAAAGTGGCATGCAAATATCTTAAGCGGTTAGTAGATTTTCCTGCCGTCTCCCTGAAAGACGCAGAATTTTTTGGTTTTCATCCAACTTTTTGTTTTGAATCATGCTGCTCACAAATGCGCAAGACCCTTTTCTAAAAATTCCTTTTACTCTGGAAGCCTCAAAGAGTATTTTCGTTTAAATACTCGTTATTACACTATAGATTTGTAGCGGAGTAAGTAAAAGGTGTTTTCAGGGAAGGTATTTATACAAATTGAAACACAAGTAGCTGCCGTACTTTACGTACTAACACAAAAAGCTGTTTAACTTAAATACTATCAACATTTTTTAAATGAGAAAATTTGTAGAAATATTACTATTAATTTTTTACATATAACTAACATTCTCATTAAGTCAATAATAAAGAAGTCCAAGAGGCCCTTCTCATTTAAATCTTTTATGACTTCTGGGTAGCGCGTTATTAACGTTGACATGAATAATTGTTCAACTAAAGTCGACAGTTACGTACAAAAAAATCTGATGTGTTCCATTCACATGACTTTCTCTACATCTTTGCAACAAATTATTGCTACAAAGCTTATGCTTCTATTTACTTCATGCTAATCGAGAAAAAATTAGCAGAAATGGTCTTATTACTTGCTTCCTTGTAAGTAGAAGCGAAATAAGGGAGTACCATAGATTAAAGTAATAGTCAAAAGCTTGTTGCTATGTGACTGAAGTTCCTTTGTTTGTATGGACAGGAGTTGACAAATTCCAGTATGAGCAAAATATGTTTTTTAAAGCTGAAACCAATAACAAGAAATATCTAAAAAAAAAAAAAAAAAAAACGATCAACTCCACGAAAACAATGTATACAACATGAATTGTGTGTTTTATCGTGATCTACATTTCTTGTGTAGTAAGTTTTTGTCTATCTCTTACGGTTTAGTAGTTATGTAAAATTCCGTAAAATTCATCCAGAATAAAGTAATCTTCAGAGGCTATTCCCAGAAAATTCAAGATATACAATATATTTGGCAAGTAAATGTCTTAATTAAATATAAGAGATTTTAATCAAAATCGTTAGAGCCATTTTTAATAAAATCAAAATTTTCGAACTTTTTTATAGGTAGAGGGTAGTCGGTGTGGGGGGATTTTCTTGAAAATTTTCGTGTCGCATCCTTGGAAGATACCAAGTTTGGTTTTAAACGGTCTTTTCGTTTTTGAGCTACGCTGCCCACAGACGCACACACACAAAGACAGACACACGGAAATGTTTTAAAAATGTTTTTTTTTGGATTCAGGGGGTCTCAAAACATTTATTTCCGGTGAAATCTCGGTATCGAATTTTTGGGTGCAATACAATACTTTCTCTATACATTATGCACATAGTACGTATAGAGAAAGTAATAATGGGAATTAGTTTATTGCATGTATATAGGTTTATATGTCAATTCCTCGAGACTCGAGGAATTAGGAATAAAGCACGAGCAATTTGCTTCGTATATTTTATTTATACACGTAGGTATATCCTCTTTTTTTTTTTTTTTTTTTTTTGGTATTGTTTAACGCCCGCTTTTACTACTTGTGGCACCGCAGGCGATGACACTGGTGATACATGGATGAAGATGGAGCACCGGTGGAATGCGATGGCGGGGGAAACCGGAAAACCCACCCCTGCGCCGCTTTGTCCACCACAAATCTCACATGTGGTCGCTTGGGATCGACTCTTATATATCCTCTGGAGCATTACTTAACTTGCTTTCAACCATTCGCGGACGCACATCAATCATAGGTTATTTGTAATTGTACTGTTATTATTGCCATTATTTCCCTTTCCCATGCTTATCATAATATTTACGATGTTGATGGTTTGTACATCAAAAAGCCTATATAATAATAGTAATATTAATAATAATAATAATAATAATAATAATAATAATAATAATAATAATAATAATACTTCGTTACTGGTTGATGTTTTACGTTTCACAGCGAGGAGCAAATACATATATTCTAGTCCTAGAATATGAACTAGAATATATGTATTTGAAGCTATCACGAAGTGTGTAAACGTAGTTTATAGTTACAAAATGGCCCTGAAGGAAAAAGTTAGGCCTCGTTTTACATATTTACTTTCTCTACGCGTACTAATGTTTATCTTGATTAGCATGTAGAAGATAGAAGCATAAGCTTATTAACAATAATTTGCTAAGATGTAGAGAAAGTCTTATGAAACGAACTATCAGACTTAGTTATGGCTAGAGTTGTAACGATTCTCCTTGCAGCGTTAATAAAATGGCGGATGAGCGTGGTTTACTGTACTAGTCTCTAATATAGGCCCTGTAAGTCGACCCAGGAGCCCTCTAGTACTTAGAGGAAGTACTTTTTCCGTTGAGCATGTATCTGCACCATCTACGCTGTACCACTATACGCCACTTACCAGGAGCGTATCTGAAAAATGAGGAGAAAACGAAATGAACGAGAAATTACAGAAAGAAAATCATGCTAGATTAGAATCTTCAGCGACAACCTACGGACTCCAGGGAAACCACAACTCCTGGGTTAGTATGAGTAGTAGCTGAGGAATGAAATCAGGATCTTCAGAATGCGAGTCGCACACGTTACTGCGGCGCCACGTTGCTCGGTAATACAGTGCTCCTCAGTTAAAGCCTCTAGGAGAAAGGGGCAAAATAAGAAAAAATAAGGAATTGGATTTCATATGTAGATTATCCCCGTAGGGGGGAGGTTCCGACTTCTTCAGCTGCTCCGGTGCAAGCGCTGCGGGCCCCGAGCATCCCCGAGCTCTCTGACGTTACTAGAAATAGTCGGGCCGAACATCTAAGCCCCTCCCGTAAGGGAGCTGTTAGGGATTGGGTTGGACTCAAAGAGGCAGGGGCCCGATACACAATGGGGATTGGATACGTCTGAACAGGGTTGATAGGCCTTAATGTCCTCCGTCACTAACCTGGAAAGCTAGTAGGTTTCCACTGAGATCTTCGCTAGTCTTTCCCTCAGGGCTGACGCGCGTAAGTCGCATCCTTGTAAGCAAGTTCTTCGGAACTTGTACACAGGTACCGGGCCTAATGGGTCTTGTTCCCTAGGCGCATGCATACCTGATTTGTCGGGTCCCTACTCGCTTTGTTATCTACATCATATTTTAGTATAGTTTTTGGTATTTCATCAAATTTCGCATTTTATCGCATTTAAAGAGCGCATTAAAATATGGTTAATAGAAGTGAACATTAAAAATACAAGCATACATCACACTTGCCAAAAATCACCACTCCTAATAATCACTAAACAAACAAAACTGATTTAAAAATATCTGTAGCAGTATCAAAAACTCTGAAGTGTTCTATTCACATGATTTTCTCTAACTGTTCCATAAACAAACTATTCTAACAAAAGACGATTTTATCTATATCATGCTAATCGAAATTAATATTAGCAGATATAAATTCTCTTATTCCTACATCATTCTAAGTAGAAAGGGATTAAGGGATACCCTAGTCTAAAGCTATAGCCAAATAAATAGTTTAAAAATCCGGTGGCTATGTGAACAATTGAAATCTGAGTCTAGCCCCGTTCCGCATCTTTTGATACCTACCGAGGTCACACAGTTATAGCAGAAAAATTACTGCTAATGAATGAAACCATATTGCAAGTTAAGTTTCACAAAGGGAAATTATCCTTCTTTATAAATCAGAAAGCAGCCATACTAACAGCTGGAAACCGAGCGAGTTGGAGCTGCGGTAACACGTGCAATTCATATTCGGAAGGTTCCGGGCTCGATTCCCGATGATCGATTACTCTGCCCCAGAAGTTTTTTTAGGGTTTGAATGCTGAAATTGTTTATCTCATCCACGGAAATTCCTACTTCCTCCGTATTATTACATTAATAATTTCATTTATCCTTCACCATGTTTGGTCTCTTTTAATGCTGGAAGTGTATCTGTGGTGTTTCGGTGCAGCGTGAAAGGGAAGGGTGATGATCTCTGTGGAACTTTCTGCATCTCTTGGTCCTGAGTCAAGATGAGCGTGGAAGTGGGCGTTTCACCCTCAAGATTCTGGATCTGCCAAGGCGTCTCCAACTGGAAACTGTAGCGATCCTGTCATTGTTGAGCCGTCTGGATTCACTTCTCATCTCATGTCTCCCTCCCGTGGGTGCCCCCAAGAGAGACCTTTATTTTAATTTTTAATTGAGGGTTAAAATGTTTATTTTAAATGTTTAAATGCGCAAACATATGTTTAGTATTATTAATTAGCTCAAAACGTAAAATCTTAATTACATCGGTAAAGCAAGGCATATAGTAATTACTTTATGAAAACTGCCCCATTAATATTAATTTTTGCATTTTAAATAGTAATTATTTTATTAATTTTGCCCTTATTCCTGGAATTTTCGTAATTGGGTTTGCAGCTATTATAATTACTATCATTATTAGGAAATAATAACTCCATGGCACAACAGCTCACAAGGAACCTTGGCCTACCGCCCGGCCGCTGCGTAGCCCCCACCTCGGTCCATGGCTAGGGTGCAATATTGGAGGTGAGGCGCGGTCAGCGCCTCGAACCATCCCGGGGGTCCTCATGACCTGGAGCTGCTACTTCTCCATCAAGTAGCTCCTCAGTTAGCCCTCCAGGGACCTCACGAGGCTGAGTGCACCCCGGTCCAGGTCTCCCAGCGGAGGGAATATCCCCACGACGTCTCCCGCTTGGCAAGCAGCAACGCTACCACTGCGCTAAGGAGATGACCTTAGGAACTACTAGAACAAAATAATAATATGCCATACAGTATCCAAAATTGGTGCCGAGTTTGCTTCGAAAATCGACTATCCCTGTCAGTATTTTATTATATGTAAATCTTATATATTTTGAAATTATTATAGCGAACTAAGACTGGTTGTCATTTTGCCTCTACCGTTTTCCATTCATATTCAGATGTTCCTTTATAATGAAATATTTGCATCCAATGTATTCTGCGTTATGAACATAATCTGCTCCCGTGACATTCGCTTTAGTGAGTTCAACAGTGCACACATTTTCGAATACTCCAGTATCTTGTGACTGATTGCGCCAATGCCAACTGGTTGTTATTCTGCGGTTCCCTTTTCACCTGCAATTGTTTCCGGTGTGATGGATGCGTGTGCATAGCCACAATGTGGTATGTACATCCACCGCGCTTTCGTGTTCACTGAAATCTATTTTTTGGGAAAAGAGTGATAGACGTAAGCGCGAAAACCCAAAAACCAAATAAACCAGTCATCCCTTGTTGAATAATTCTAATTACCATATTTGCAGAATTCTGATATATACATTAGCATGACTTTATCTAACTATACGTCACGAATCGATGAATGACGCAAATTACTTATCTCCAGTAGTTGTGGAAATGATATTATGCACGTAATATGCGAGCACCTTTTCTTGGGCGCTGGTTTTAGGGGAAATGTGAGCCAGGGGTGGGGGAAGATAGATATTGACCACCCGTCTCCGCAGTAAGAAAATTTTTCTTTGAGACCCTCATCCAATATGGCGAATAGGTTATCTAATTTCCGCGAATTTCTGAATTATTACACGAAGCACAGCCCAAGTGCCTGTGCGTGAACTGTGGCATTTACAGACAGAATGAAACCTTAACATTGAAGTCACCAGATGTCAGGATGTTTGTTTTTATAGTGTTTAACGCCCGCTTTTACTACTATGGCACCGCAGGCGTGACACTGATGATATATGGAATGATGGCAGGGGAAATCGGAGAATCCGGAGAAAACTCGTTCCTGCGTCGCATTGTCCACCACAAATCCCATATGCGTTCACTTGGATCGAACCCGGATCGCCTATGAGGTATAAGGGTGTATAGCGCACTTCGTGTCTCAACGTGGTCACTTTTTCTCCTTCCGAAAGTGTTCGAATGAATGAAGAAAACGTGCACCCATAGTAAGATTTAGTTGGCGCTTAGGTATCAATAGCAGTAGTTATAGCTTTATTTCTTTACTTATATGAAGATTAGACTATCATGGATGGGACCTACTGTCACTAGAGCAGAACACCTCAAGTAGGTCATTGTGGCCTTTTGCCATTTACGTGGTACATCCACCAATAGCTTTAGAGCATACCTCTGACAAGTCATTTTGCAGTTTTACAACATTTTGATGTGACGCAAAATGTTCCTTTCTTTAATTTTGGTATTCAAATCACTTGATGTCTCCAGCTAATAAGTTCGTACATTCACCCCTTGGTGGAACGAGGTTGCCCTGAAGGTTATTGACCAGTGTTGGAAGCAGCAAATAAAATTATCCTTTTTATAAATAATTTATAGAATACCTATGAATTGCAGTATTTAGAATAGAAGAAGTCGCACAAGTGTACTATATTTTTTACTATTCGTGAAAATGGAAAAACAGTTTTAGAAAGAAATAATATGAATTAATTTGGAAGTGCTACACCTACAGTTGTTGTATGCTAAAACTGAAAAATAACAAAAGCTTTTGAGCATGATAGTTCCGATAATCAATATACTACTTACAGAATCTCTAAGTAACACGAATCTTTTCTTTCCATGGTTTTGATATTTAAACTATTATAAATATAGTTCAAATACATTTTAAGCAAATTTTACTTGTGTTGCAATTCTTATAAAGCGCCGTTGTTATTATCGGTTTTCAAAACTTCACATGAGATTATGTTGAGTTGTACACAGAGAGGGGAGAGAGTGAAAAGTGTGAGAGTGATAGGAACAAGATAAGAGAATCTTGAGCATTTAACAAAATAACTCGAGTAGTGTTGCGGGCTATGCTAGTACTAATACAAAGGCAACAAAAGAACATTTACTGGCCAGAGTTGTCAATATGTTATGATATCACACACACAGCCTCCGGCAAACCTAATGATACTTCATGTTGTGGTCTGGACCGCAATCAATAACACACATACACAGAGACGGATGCTGCCTTCTGGTTGCAACGCTATTAGTGCTTCAATTTGGATTTACAGACGTAAATCTTCTTAGCGAACGAGAAACTGTCTGCTGATATGGCTACATTTACTGAGCATTTATCCACGTTCAGGCTCTTTACTACTACCCTGCCTCAGTTGTTGCAGATTACTACTTCTTCCCGTTCCGTCTCTCCGATAGAAGAAACGTTATCAGAAAAGAACCAACTACTTCATAAGCAGACTTAATTGGACTCAAATTCAAGTTTACAAAATGGACCCTTTTTCCTTTTCTTTTTTCTGCTTGTGTTGCGCACACCCGAACAGCTGAAAAGACGCAGGGTTCTGCAGGGTGTGAGAAAAAAATCGGATAAGTTCCATTCACATAGCTTTCTCTACCTGTTCTGCAAATAGGTGATTAATCTTCTATCTAGTTCATATTAAGATAAACAGTAGCAGGAATAGTCATATTACTTGCCTCCTTGTAAGTAGAAGAGAAATAAGCGAATATACTAGGCTAAAGTGATAATAAAATCTTTTAAAAACTGTCGCTATGTGATGAAATTGAGAGTAAAACAAAAGAAAGACGAAACGAGTGACAATTTGCCATATGAGAAAAATATACCTATGTATTTTAATCAACAAGGAATATTTAGGAAATAGCTCCACAAAAATGTACACGACATAAAATGTGTGTTTTAAACAGAGCTACAATTTTTGTTTAGTAAAATTGTGTACATCTCTTCGGTTTACCGTTATTCAACAGATCTCCGAAATCAGAGACTATTCCCAAAAAATTCAAGATTTATTTGCCATGTAAATAGTTTTAATAGATAAAAGTTTAATGAAAATCATTGGATAGTTTGGGCTGAGAGGATATCTTGAAAATCTTCGTGTCACATCTTTGAAAAACGATGAACTTAAATACCAAGTTTGGTATTTAATAAAGTTTTCATTTTTGAGCAATTCTCTTCCCGGATATACAGACGCATACACGGACCTTTTTCTAAAACTGATTTTTGGATTCAGGGATAGTCAAAATACGTATTTCTGGTGAAATCTTGATATCAGTTTTAGGTGGAATACCTACCTACCTGCCTGCCTGCCTGCCTGCCTGCCTGCCGCTGAAATGTATGTACGCGTATTACTGCCCATCTACTGCATCAAATTGAACAATTTTTTTTTCTTTTTTCGTTATTGTCACGACAAGGTTTGTGGGAATGAAAATGTTTAAAAATAGTACGGGAAAGTATTTACAAACTCATAATATGAATAAAATCTGTGCTAATGGCCGCCAGATGACAGTGGTACCACAAGTTATTTGTTACTAAATGCTCGTACTACTGCTATATATTTCCCTTCCCATTCAATGTTAAGGCAACGCATCAGTGAAATTCAAATACATTTGTTATGTATTAACTGTCCTTTCTTTACTCCTATCGTTTAAAATAAAGAAGCAAAGAAGATTTTCTGACGGCGAACACCTAGAGTAAGTACTTATTTTATATGCCACTAGATGGGTATAGTAATATTTTTCCTGGCTATCCAATGTTAAAGTAACGCAACAGTTTATCGAGATGAGATAATGCTGCAGTGAAATTCAAACATATGTTTATTTATTAACTGTCCTTTCCTAACTCCTATCGTTTAAAATAAAGAAGCTTTCCTAGCGACGAGTACCTACATATGTACTTATTATTTGCCACCAGATGGCTGTAGTTTCTACTGCTCTATTTTTCGTCTTCAATGCTAAGGGAATGCACCCGGTTATAGAGACAATGACGCAAGATAAGTGTGTAAATCAAATATATATATAAAATGAATCGCTGAAATGTTTGTACGCGTATCACTTCCGAAGGACTGCATCAAATTGAACAATTTTGTTGTTGTTCGTTATTGTCACGACAAGGTTTGTGGAAAAGAAAATGTTTAAAAATAATAGAGAAAGTATTTAAAATTCCATAATATAAATAAAAACCGTGCCAAGTGAACGCACTTCGATTATTAGCCACCAGATGGCAGTAGTATCAGGGTTATTTGTTGTTAAGTGGTCGTAGTACTGCTATATTTTTCCCTCCCCGTTCAATGTTAAGGTAACGCACCAGTTTATCGACACAATGATGCAATGCAGCAGTGAAATTCAAATACATTTTTATAAATGAACTGTCCTTTCCTTACTCCTATCGTTTAAAATAAAGAATCAAAGAAACTTTCCTAACCATGAACACCTAGAGTAAGTACTTATTTATTTTCCGAAAGATAGCGATAGTAGTATTTTCCTCCCCATTCAATGTTAAGGAAACGCAACAGTTTATCGAGATGACACAATGCAGTAGTGAAATTCAAATACATGTTTATGTATTAACCGTCCTTTCCTTACTCCTATCGCTTAAAATAGAATAAACAGTACTTATTATTTGCTACCGTAGTTCCTACTGCTATATTTTCTTCTTCAATGCTAAGGGAATGCACCCGGTTATGGAGATAATGACTGCGAAAATCAAATATATTTCTTATGTATTAACTATCGTTCCCTTGGTCACGTCGTTTAAATAAAGAAATGAGTATATATTTGTTGTAATTCTTTATAATGAACAAGTTATAAACAATGTACATAAGCATTAATCTGAAAATAAAGGGATCCGTTTAGGTTTAACTTCCTATTGCAGATTTTTATTTGACCTTATGTGATACATGAGCTAGCTAAAGAACATGAACATACCCACGTCACCATCACACTACAATTGCGGTGCTCTTAATACATTTGATCAAGTGATATTTTGGGTTAAATGAAGAAATTTAATGGACAAAGCTATCATGAAATAAAAGCTTATCAATTGACCAACAAGATCTACTTGTTCTTTAGTTACGTCATTGTTAGCCTTAAAAATTCCTGTTTTGAAATAGAAGAAAATAAAGAAAGAGGTGGAAAAAATTAGAAGTAAAGGAAAGAAAGAGATTCGGAAGAAGCATGAATGTTACTCTGTGACTTTCTCCTTAATGTAATTCATTACCTATGCCAGTGTATACCCGCCACATTATGGATGCGCTGCCAATTACTGTTATTATGCCGACGACATCTTGGTTGCCCACGCCGTTAACTGCATATCATCCTTTCCGCACTACCTTATGGGTGCTCTGACTTCGTCCTTTTCGCAATATCAACTATATATGCTACATTGCGCTTCATTGCGCTTTTCAGATGCAAAGGCATTATTAGACATTGACAATGGGAAAATTCCTGTTGACACTTTTACTGGCCTCATTTCGTTTCCATCAAATCTTTGTCACTTCGCAACTTCAAAGGAAGAATTAATATCGAAAGTGTTTCCAAATATTGGTGCAAATTACAAAAAAAAATATGATTGGTTGAGCGAACGAGCCATTTTAGCAGAAACTTGTAGATGTAGAAGATTCGAATGTAAAAATTCAGGTTAAAATTGGTGGACAAATGCATTCATTTAACTAGACCAATTCCATTGCCAATCCAAATGAAGTCGTCAATTATCTAACTAATTTGCCAGGATTCCCGCCACACAATTTACAGCTCAAAGTTGACTCGGTGATAATTACACTACGCAATATCAATCAGACAAAATTATGCAGCGGAACAAAATCACTGTTAAAAAACTATCAAAAATTGTATTTAAGTTACTATAACATAGGAAAGCTTAAAGGCAAGGATATACTTATTCCAAGAATACCACTTATGACTTTGCGATTGAATTTAAGCGCGCTTTGCATTTGTAATGACAATAAATCCCAAGATCAATCATTAAAAGTGTGTGTAATATACTTAAATTGTGTTTTTCCATGTCATGTTGTACGTTGCGTGCTCGAGAGTCGGCAAACTATCGGCGCTATTTTTTTCTCTCCGGAAGGTAAATTATACATTATAAGGCATTATAATATAGTGTTGTCAAATTATTCAATTTTAATTTTATTTCCTTGCATGGCGTACTGTAAACGGAAGATTTTGTCCGAGTTTTCTTCATTAGGTACATCACCCGTGCGAAACCGGGGCGCGCAAATAGTTTTAAAATAATTTTTTTGTAAAATTCTATGCGTATGCAGTAGAAAAATCAGACGAGACGGCGAGAAATTTATTTGTTATTGGATTTTCAACCGGGGAAAACCAAGAGAAAATGTTGAAAAGGGTTGAAGAAACGTTTTAAGACAAGCAGGAATCCAGTAGTTTCTTGCATTCAGTAGGCATCTTTGACAAACAATAGTCATAAGTTTGTACGCAAATGATTATAGCGTGTGGAACAATGAAGGGTGATGTAGGTTATTTATTTGTATTGTAAATATTTACAATTATGAGATTATAAAAGCTTTGAAGAGCCGAAATCTTAGAAAACTGGGAAGAAACAGAACATTAGATTATTTAAGTAAAATGATTATAAGAAAGGAATACATCAAATAGCTAACAGAAACAGCAATGTATGTGATAAAATATACTCGAATGTAAAGATCTTGGGGACGCCATCAAAATGCAAAGAAAAAAGGATGGGGAAACAAAAAATAAACGCTAGGTTAACGCAATACAATGGCACATCACCACTTACAGTGCAGCGCATCGTTCATTCTTTGTTGTTTTAAACCATTTCACCCATCTGAATGCAATTCTGTGGAGTAAATAAATGATTCCATACAAAATTAATGCTATTGTTTTATACATCCATATTTTATATTTGTAAGCCCGTAGAATCGTATTTAGAACTACTAAATATAAAGAGGAGAGCTAAAGTGCAGGTGAAAAAAAATCTGATGTGTACCATTCACATGACTTTCTCCATATCCCTGCAACAAATTATTCTTAAAAAGCTTATACTTTTATTTACTTTCTGCTAATCACAAAAAATAGCAGAAATAGTCTAATTGCTCGCTTCCTTGTAAGTAGGAGCGAAATAAGGGACAACTGTAGGTTAAAATGATAGTCAAAAGCTGGTTGCTATGTCAATGAAGTTCCTTTGTCTATATGGATAGGAGTTGACAAGTTCCTGTATGAGAAAAGTAAACGTTTTTCATAGCAGAAACCAAAAATAAGGAATGTCACAAAAACGACGAGCTCCACGAAAAAAATGTATATAACGTAAAGTTTGTGTTTTAATGTGCTCTACATTTTTTGTGTAGTATGTTTTTGTCCATCTCTTACAGTTTAGCAGTTATTCAAAATTTAGTAAAATTCATCCAGAATAAACTACTCTTCAGAGGTTATTCCCAGAAAATTCAAGTTATACATTTTATTTGTTATGTAAATATGTTTAATATACGAACTTTTAATCAAAATCGTTAGAGCCATTTTTGAGAAAATCAAAATTTTCGAAAAAAGTTCCATGTAAAGGGTAGTTGGGTGTGGGGGGATTTTTCTAAAAATCTTCGTGTCGCATCCCTGGAAGATACTAAACTTAAATACCAAGTTTGGTATTTTACCTACTTTTCGTTTTAGAGTTATCGTGTTCACAGACACGGACACACACACACACACACACACACACACACACACACACTCACGGACCTTTTTGTGAAAATGCTTTTTTTGGATATTGGGGACCCTAAAACATATATTTCCGGTGAAATCTCGGTATCGAATTTTTGGTGGAGTGCAATACTTTCTCTATACACTATGTACATAGTGCGTATGGAGAAAGTAATAAATGGCTTACAGCCTTAAATAGGTGCATAAATAAACTCCACTATTTGGTGATGTATATATAATTCACTAGATGATATTGAATTGGTAGACCGAAGGAACTGAGCACCAAAAATAGAGCATACGTATAGTAATAGTGCGCCCCATTTAATCTGCAGTCTTTTATGCATAAGAGCAGTTTTAGAAAGTATTTGTTCACACGCCAGAGTTCCTTTAACGGTGATTGTAAGTAAACAAGCCGTAGACTCGATATGTAGTGGGCTAGATGTCGTATTTCTAAGTCGTAAGATGTAATGGCCCTGCATCAGCTGTTACATGAAGTACGGCAGTTCTTCGACAAAATTACAGCTAATACAGTGCTTATAAGGTTATTCTATTAGCGTTTTATACTTTGCTATATTCATTTGTGTGGCCATTGTGAAGTAGGAATGAACAATGGCGACATTCCGCGCGAAATGTTCATCATCAGCTCGAAGAAATGCAAGTGAGTCTTGCCATCCGTATCTGCGGATTGATCCCAACAGGCGTCACCCAACTCGCACCATGTTTCCTAGATTGAAGATGCGTTTAAGTGAAATAGGAAGCTTACTCTAATAAACATCATCTAGGTGTCCTCGGACACGCCGTGCAGCAGAGTTTGAACCTTATCTAAGTGTTGAACCTACATAATCAGGCGATGCGCAACATTTATCGTAATGGCAGCCATTTTGAATACTTCAGCGCCTAATTAAAATGCTGTATGTTTAGTTGTAGTGCTTACTTCTGTTATATTTGTTTAATTCTTTATCTGCCTTCTTTATCCACACCGGCTACGTGTCCCTTTCATATTTCACAGACCCTAGCACGTAAAACAAGTATTTCCGGATAAGGGCTTATTAACAAATTATGATAACATGGTGTACATCAACCGAGCCTTGTGTTTATTGATTTACAACTTGTATAATTTAGTTCCACTACGAAAAGGTCATATAATATAGTATTTTTGGCCTCTCCTCCAATTGCATGTACATTAAATATTTATTTATGTACTAGCAGATCCTGCAGTTCTGTGCGCGTGATTGAGTTAAATGTAGGGATTCATCTATCCATTTCTCTCATTTTCTCGTTGTCCTTTCTTCCTTATCTCCCTCACACTCTCTTATGTGAATGGGACACGTGAGATTTATTTTTTCTTTCTCTACCGTATAGTACGATGAACATAGTAGATAAAGAAGATATTGTATTTCACCCAAAAATTCGATATCGAGATTTCACCGGAAATGTGTTTTCAGATCCCCTGAATAAGAAAAGCATTTTTAGAAAAAGGTCAGTGTGTGTGTGCTTTTGTGGAAAACATAACTCAGAAACGAGTAGTCCGTTAAATATTAAAATTGGTATTTAAATTTAGTATCGCTCAAGGATGAGACACCAAGATTTTCAAAAAAAAAAAATACCTCCACCCCAAACTACTCTTTACATGGAAAAAAAATCAAAAACTTTGATTTTCTCAAAAACGGCTCTATCGATTTGGATTAAAAAGTCATATGTTAAATATGTTTGACAATCACAATCACTTTAGCTTAGTGTATTCCTTTAGTTCCCTTCTGCTTGCAAGGAAGCAAGTATTAACAGCATTCTGCTAATGCTGATCTCAATTAACTTGGTATAGAAAAAAATCTTTTGTAAGAAGTTTGTTTGCAGGATAGCTGATGAAAATCATGTGGAAATGTAACACATAAGATTTTCAACTTTGTGAAATTTTTATACCATTAATAACAAAATTAAATTAGGTACCGTGTATATGACATAAATGAATAATAATAAAATTATAGCCCAATGAGTTGTGTAAAAAATGGAAATGGGAGTTTTATTTATGGACACTCTTTAACTGCTGTGGTTCTCAGCGTCCTATTCTGTACTGGGCGTGAAAGACCACTTAATTTTGCTCAGAGGCCTCTTTTATTAGACTTGAGGTAAATCTACGTCACGCGAACAACGGCTTTACTGCTCTTCCGAAGGAAGCCATGCTAAGGATGTTTTAATTCGTTTTTTTTTAATTATGTTGTCCATAAACACACATGAAGCTTTATTAATTGTTTTACTTTCTCTACACGTATTATGTACATACTGTATAGAGAAGATATTATATTGCACCCAAAAATTTGATACCGAGATTTCACCGAGATTTGGGACCTCCTGAATCAAAAAAAAAAAAAAATATATATATATATATATATATATATATATATATATATATACATTACTAGAAAAAGTTCTGTGCGAGTGTGTGAGTATCTGTGTGTGTGCCTGTGCCTGTGCCTGTGGTCAGCATAACCCAAAAACGAAAATTCTGTTAAATACCAAACTTGATATGTAGGTTCAGTATATTCCAAGGATGCGATACGATTTTTTTCAAGAAAATCTCCCCACCCTCAACTACCCTTTGCACAGAAACTTTTCGAAAATTTGATATTTCAAAAATGGCTCTAACGATTTTGATTAAAATATCGTATATTTAAGATATTTACATGGCAAAGAAAATGTATATTTTGAATTTTCTGGGAATAACATCTGAAGACATCTTAATTCTGAATTAATTTTGCGGAATTTCCATAACTGATAAACTGTAAGAGATAGACAAAAACTTACTACCAAAAAATCTAGAGCTCGTTAAAACACACAATTTATGTTATATGCATTCAACGGTTTTTAAGATGCTCCTTGTTATCGATTTCAGTTTTAAAATACTTGATACTTTTCTCATACGGGAACTTGGCAACACCTGACCACGTGAAGAATCGGATTTCTCTACCACAGCAACCACATTTTAAAACATTTGACTGTCAGTTTAGCCCAGTGTATCTCCTTATTTTCCTTCTTCTAAGAGGAACTAAGTTATAAAACCGCCTCTGATTTTGTTTATCTCGATTAGCGTGAAGTAGATAGATGAAAAAGCTTATTAACAATGGAGCACATCAGATTTTTTTATTCAGGAATCGTAAAAACTTGTATTTCCGGTTAAATATCGGCAATTAATTTCTGGATCGAATGCAACCGTAGTGAATCCACTATGTATATAGTAAAGAAAGTGAAAATAAATGTTCTTTTCCTTTTATTGTTTTCATTGGCTAAATAAATACTAATATTCTAATGCCCCTTCTTTGTTTTTATTATAGGATAACGTCTTGCTAACTGTCGTGGCGTGGTTGTATATAAATATCTCCCTATTTCAAGTAAATAATAATTTCAGTAACAGATGTCACTCCCATTCCTTCCTATAGCCATTAAATCGCTTCTGGCAGCAGCTGGAGTCATTCTCATTTGTTAGAGTACATTAACTCTTGCGGTGAGCAATAAATTAACATGGCGCTGCCTGTGAAAACAAAGATATGTAGCCAAGAATTCCTTTGTTTTCACTAAAAATATTTATTCCTGCGTTGCTGAGCAACGAGGATTCCATTTTAATTACAGTCTTTAGCATAAAGCGAGTTAGTAACGCTTTTGTTGCGCCGTGCCCTTTAGCCTTCGGTATAAGAACATAAACTTATTAAAATTCGTTTACTAATTGTATTCATCTCTTTCCTCCATCCCCATTCCTTATATTTACGCTTTGAAATGTTCAGCAGGCAGAGATTCTTTTAGATTCTCAAATTAAGGAAACAAAAGCGCTATTTATTTTAGTCGTTTTGTTATATATCGTGTGCCAAGAAAAATGTATATTTTATTAATATTTTACTACAAGCAGATGTACTATTTTTAAATAAATAGTTTCAAGTTATAATTCATTCAAACAACATTTACAAATAATAAAAATGGAAACTGAGAAAAAATAATACAGTAAAAATCTTTAAAAGGAATTTCTTAATAGGCTTTTACCCATTTCCCACTCAAGATCTCATGCGCATAATAAAAGTTCCTTCATTCTGTTCTAATATTAGCTTAATCAAACTACGTGTTTTATCAAATTAACCGCATGTGTATGTAAAGACTCTATAAAATCAACAACTTTTGATGTAGCTGTTTATTGTTGTAGCCATGGAAAATAATCGTTTACGGTAGTTTAATTTTACAATTTAAATCTCTACCATGAAGGGAAAGTCTGGTATTCTCTCTAGAACGTAATACCGAGATTTGACAGATATGCAGGTTTTGAGATTCCCTGAAACCAAAAGAAGAACTTTTTTAAACATAATCAGTGTGTAGGTGTGTTTGTCTCTGTGTATATATAGATGATTAAGCCCCTAACTTAATTTTAATTTCAGTGTCTTACAAAGACATAACATAACGATTTTTAAGAAAATCCCTCCAACCAAATTACGCTATACATGGAAATATTTTTGAAATGTTAAATGTTCTCAAAAAAAAATGGCTCAAAAGACTTTGATTAAAATATTAGACATATTCAAATGAAAAATGAAACATAAATCTTGAATTTTCTGGGAATAGTCTCTGAAGTCCTCTTTATTCTGATTGACTTTTGCGAAACATAAGAAAAACAAAAGCATACTACATAAAACGCAGATCACGATAAAACTCACAGCTTATGACAAATATATTTTTTCGTGTAATTAACCATTTCTGAAAATTTCCTTGTTACTGATTAAAATATTCCAATAATTGCACTTTCTTCAAATGGAAAGTCGTTATTTGTTTCTCTTACTCCTAATCAAGCAAAATAACTAATAGAAAAACATTCACAGAGCGATTAGCTCTTATAGGATTTGAAAATTGATAAGCTTGTATATTCCTTTATTTCCTTTGTGTATATCTACAAGGAAGTATGTAACAAAAACATATCTGCAAATTTTTATCTCAATGTGTAGTAAGTAGATGTGATTGAATATCTTATTTTTCGCAATATTCTGATATTTCATAACATTCTATGAAGTTAAATGATTCCTCGAATGAAAACGTTTCTATTCGCTGTTCCTTTGCTTCCTCCCTTATGAATAGCCAGAAGAATGTTAATTTTATACATGCCTGACTTGAGAAGCAAATGAACGGTCACGTAGCACTCAAACTGTAGTACTTAAGTTGCTGAAAAATGTAAACCATTGAATATTTCGCATAAAATGTCTATTAGATCCAGCATCTATATCTCTGGAGTCAGAGATAATGTTCAAGGTTTCAAAGTAGTGAAAAACTAGTGTCAATAAAGGCAACTTAGAGTAATCGTAGTAAATAACACTTACAATTTAATTTAGCCATGCAGCTGACCATAGCAACGGTGTTTTCTATCATGCGCACACGTTTTCTTGAGCACTAGTTTTACGGGGAAGCAAGGTTGGGGATAGAAGAGAGAGCTCATCTACCTGTCTTTCCGCAGTATTGTCAACCAAGGTACGTTTCTATCTTTGACGCTCTCAGCCGTTATGGTGAATAGGTTACCGCGAACTACCTGAATTGTTAAAGAAAACACAGCACATGTGCATAAACTATCGGATAAAATTATATGGCAGAACATACCGCTACTCCAACATTGGAATTTGAATACAAATCGTTAAAAGCCGGTTTTACTGAGTTTAATTATTTTACTAAACCGACATTAATTTTATTCGCTTAGGTATTATATTATTGCGTTACATTAAACATCATTAGAGGTAATACCGTCGTTATATCCGCCGTTAATTTCAATGATAAAAAGTTTCAAGCATACCAACTTCCATCTTCAAAACCACAATTTGTGAATCTTCTGGCCGGCGATTAAATTCAAAGTACAATTCAAAATGTGTAAATTCAAAATTCTTTGGAGTCATCGGAACAATACGTAGATCGCACTCCTGTAGGTATCAATTATATCCCCTGATGGTGGTTTTCCAGTCAGGACAAGAATAATAACCATCACGTAGCATAGTAAGTTTTTCTTATTCATTTTCTATCACTCAAAATTTTTGTACATTGTACATAAAACTTTCTATTAATATTGTGTACGCTTGCATAAACACTAGCAAAATCAAGCATAACTTCATCATAGATAAATATTTGTTAGATAGTTTAATTAATTTTGTGCTAGAAGCTGAACAGCAGTCTTGTCACAGTTATATCAAATAACGCACTATCAGTATTAATTCAGACGACCGTAAACGAACGTGCCCAATCATATTCCCGATTTCAAAGTCAGGGAGGAATAGTCAAATAGTCAAAATGGCTGAAAACGTCACGTTACTTAACTCGTATAAATTTTATGTAAACATCATACTTACAACGATATCGTTAACATTAAAATACGCAATTGTAGGTATATCGTTTAAAGAAAATATGACTCACCAGAGTGAGACTTTTTAATTTCACTACTTTGATCATAGTTCGTAGGTAAGTAGAGAAGGTATTGCATTCCACCCAAAAATGCTATATCAAGAGTTTCTGAAAAAAGGCCTTTAGGATCCCTGTATCAAATTAAAATAAAATAATAAAAAAAGTTCTTACTTTCTTTACTTAGTTTATAGCACGCAAGTAGAGTAAATATTGTATTTCACCTAAAATTTGGTATCAAAATATTATTTAAAATACATTTTTGGGGTCCCCTGTATACAACAAAGCATATTTAGATAACGGTCCATGTGTGTCTGTGTAAATGATAATTCTAAAACGATAAGTCCTTAAAATTATCAAAACCTGATGTATAAGTTCAGCCTCTTCCAAGGATGCAATACGAAGATTTTCAGGAAAATTTTCTCACCCCAAACTACCCTTTATATGAAACAAATGTTGGAAATTGTGATTTCTCAAAAATAACTTTGACGCAGAATTTAACACTGAAGTAATCTAGACAATGGAAAATAAAATTATACTGCCCTAAAACAGTGTTGAAAAGTAATACAACAATATTGTTTGACACTTAAAGCTAAAGAAATGTACGTGACGTCATCGGTTCACGATACGCGCGAAAATTGCTTAAAATGGTGTGTTTAACGGAAGTAACATGACCAAGGTTATGTAATAAATATAATTCATATTTATGAATAAAATAGCTAAGAATTTGTGTTTAGGAAAGTATATTAAGTATATAAAACTTAAAAAAACTTATAATATTGGAGAAGGAGAACAAAGAACGAGATACCGGATGCTGTAATTTGTTTGCGCATGTAACAAAGGATAAGAACAAAGCTTAATAAATAACTAATTTAGAAAATTTAGTTATTTGTACGAACATTATTATGTAAATTATTAAAATTTATTCATTCTAATTGCTAGGAGCATATTAAAATGTATATTGTATATGTATTTCACGAAATGTGAGAACAAGGAAATATGTCGTCCCCATAGTGAAGTGCAGATTACAATACTAAAAGCAATGATCTTCAACTTTATGTTAGAAGTGAAAATGTTATAAAGTTCCGGCACACAGTCTCTGAATAGTGAAGACGTAGCTGCAGACGCTAAGAGTTCATCTCAGAAATTGAGATCAATATTATAGTAATGGTGTATAAAATAATGTATTGATTAACTGTCATTAACAATTTATGTAAGTATATACCATAAAGCAGATATTGGGCACAGTTTTCTGTAAGAGAAACCAGTTCAAGTCGCGAGCCTTGGTACACCGCGTTGTTACAACAATCTATACAAATAAAAGTTTTAAATACCAAATTACTTTTAAATTCATTCTCTCCTAAAAGATCCTACTAACCAAGCAAAGGGATTGAGATTCTTTTACTCACCGACTATAGCTAGCAATCACTTGATGTGTAATGCAACTGGGTTATACGAGGTACGTCCAGAAAGCAAGTTCCGTTTCAATTTATCTCCGCTGCAGCGCTGCGATCGCAGTTCCGTACATGCGCAGTAGACGCTCTGTATCAAGCAGAAGAAAGGTTCGCCATTTTGAGATCGCTGTTAGCCTCATACGCTTTGTTGTGCTTGTCTACAATGTCGGTGTTGATTGAAAATCCCGTCGCTTGTGAAATCAGATCTGTGATTCGTTTTCTGAATGCTAGGAAAGTGAAACCAATTGAAATTTATCGGCAAATTTGCGAAGTTTACGGACAAAATGCGATGAGTGATTCAATGGTGAGAAGATGGGTCCGACAGTTCAATGAAGAACGTAGTGAAGTGCACGATGAAGAACGAAGTGGGCGTCCATCTTTGGTTACAGAAGAACTGGTTCACGCGATTGATGACAAGATCTAGGAAAACAGCAAGTTTACAATTAGTGCTCTCGCTACGGAATTTTCCCAAAGCTCACGATCACTAATTCGTGAAATTGTTACCAAAAAACTGAAATTTCTAAACTTTGCTCACGTTGGGTACCAAAGATTCTTACTGAGCAACACAAAACAAAACGGATGGGTAGTGCACTTCAGTTTTTAACTCGTTATGATGAAGACGGCGAAGAATTTCTGACACAGATAGTCACAGGAGATGAGACTTGGGTTTTTTACGATACCCCTGAAAGTAAGCAGCAATCAATGGAATGGAGGCACACTTCATCCCCAGCAAAGGTTAAGCCGAAACAAATCTTGACACCTCGAAAAATGATGTGCATAGTGTTCTGGGACTGGAAAGTCATCTTACTCATTGATTTCTTACCGCGTGGTCAAACAATCAAAGCAGATGTTTATTGAGAGACACTTAGGAAATTGCGCCACGCAATACAGAATAAGCGCCGAGGATTGCTGTCAAAAGGTGTTGTTTTTCTTCACGACAACGCACGACCACACACTGCAAATGTGACGAAAAACCTCCTACAGGGATTTGGCTGGGACGTGTTTGACTATCCTCCGTACAGCCCTGACCTCGCTCCTAGCGATTTTCATCTGTTCTTACATCTCAAGTCTTTCCTTGGCGGCCAACACTTCAACAATGACGAAGAGCTGAAAGAAAATGTTTCCAACTTTTTGAAGACACAGGCGGCAAACTTCTATGAAGAAGGTATACAAAAGCTTGTGCCACGCTATGACAAATGCCTGCAAAATTTCGGCAGTTATGTGGAAAAGTAGTTTAAGAGTTTTAGAATTTTGTGCAATAAATAATTATTCTGTATCTGTACACAATTTATTTTTATTACCAAACGGAACTTACTTTCTGGACGTACCTCGTAAATTGAAATATAAACAGCTTTACCGTGGAGAACAAGCTTAAAAAATGTTTCAACAATTAGTTCGGCGCTAACCAGTAATTCCAATTTCGCCAACTGTAAGCGTGACCAACATTACAGATCCAGCGGCAAATTTAAAATTATATTTAAAAAAACGTTTAAATTACTACACCGAAGTTCCAAGACGAGAGTTCCCGAGACACAGCCCAATCAACCCCGAGACTACAAGCTACACCGACAGCGAAGGTGAGGTAACCGGCGACGAAGCGATCAAAGAGGGACCACCGAAACTTTAAGGATTTTGATTAAAATACCATATATTTAAGATATTTAGATGACAAATAAAATGTATACCTTGAATTTTCTGGGAATAGCCCCTGAAGACCTCTTTATTCTGTATGTCTTTTTGCATAATTGGTAAACCGTAAAAACTTATTCCACTAAAAATGTAGACACAATTTATATCATTTATATATTTTGTGTTGTTAACAATTTCCAAGATACTCACTGTTATTGGTTTCACTTGTAAAGTACTTCAACTTTTCTGAAACGGGAATTGTTCATTACTATTTCTTTTATTTTTCTTCTTTTTTGGATTGAGAACTACTAGATTTTAAACTACATAGCGACAGATTTTAAAAGATTTGACTACCTATCGTTTAGCCTAGTGTATTGCCTTAGTTCCTTATATGTGGAGGGAAAACAAGTAATAAGATCATTTCTGCTAATGTTTATCTGGATTAGTATGACGTAGATAGAACAATAATATTTTGTAGGAATAGTTTGCAGAACATGAAGAAAGTCATGTGAAAGGAACACATCAGAATTTTTGAGAAAATAGTGTTGTTTGGAGTGGAAGAATTTCTTGAACATTTTACCACACTATATTTGAAAGAAAGCGGCGCCGTGACCAAGTGGTTAGACCGCTCGCCTCCCAACTAGGTTCGATCCCAAGAGCCCGCATGTGGAATTTGTGGTGGACAAAGTGGCGTCTAGTTGGGTTTTCTCCTGGTCCTCCGGTTTCCCCCGTCACTCATTCATCAGCTGTTCCATCATCGCCTTCCCTATCATCTATTTCGCTTGCACTTCCTCACGCTCATGGCTAGCTATGGAGCGACAACTTGTTCCAGGTTCCCGATTCTGTGGTTTCGTGCCGTTGGCTTCTGACTCCTGGGTAGCCACTTGTAAGTCGTAGGGGGGCTGGGAGCTGTCAGTCCCAAATACGGGGAGGGTAAGCTGACTGTGAATCTTTGAAAGATGCTGGACATGTGTGCATTTTTATTGCTTAATTTAAAGAAAATCAAAGAGACACTTGCAAGTTTTTCTGAAATGAATTTTCAAGCTGGGGAATGGTAGTTGAGAAGGCTTCAAAGCGGATATTCCTAGTAAAGTCTGGGTATCAAAAATTTGATTGGAATACAATACTTCTTTCGTCTACCATAGGTAGACGGGAGATAAAATAACGCTGGGATAAAGCAAGTGGAACTGCGAATTTGTTAGCTAAAGGGAAATTTATAACTTTGGAAGTAGATTTGGAAAACAAAATAACCATCAAAGAAGAGTACTATAAATTACAAAAGGCAGTCGCTTAGAGTTTGGTTGTCCACAAAACAAGCGGCAGTGATAATACTAGAGTATATAGTTGCACTCAAACGATGAGAATTTGTCTCATTCGAAAAATCCCCGAGTACACGAAATAGCGGAACACAATGCCTGAAATATGAGTATAGCTATCTGACGGTTGTTAGAATCAGGTCACACAATATTCATGTGTTGAAATCCGTCAAGCCTATCGACTAGCGCGAGCCTAGCCTTCCATCACTGCATCACGCGCGCTATTAATTACCTGCCGACATCCAAACCTCAACAGAAATTGGAAGATTGAAAAGCATGGCTCCACGCAGATTTCAGTTCAAAAGATAGCAGGTGTAATGAATGACCGTGGGCCGATATTAATACAGATGTGTTTGGGAATCTGGCGTGAAAGCAAAACCAACGGTGTTCATTGCATTGTGTGTTTCCCCAGGATCGGCATTCATACAGGCTCAGCATACAAGTGTTTCTCTTCGTAGAGGTGTGTTCAGCTCATACAAATGAAATCAAAGCCTTAAGTTTATCAAAGAGGTTTATTTCAATAGTAGCGTTAGATTAAATTTACACATTGCTTCTCTCTTCAAGAAAATGCATCCATAAAATGATGTCTTCTAAAATGTTCAATCAAAATATAAATGTTATCTTAAGCCTGCATTATGAAAGCAATAGATCGTTTTTATAATTTCCTTCCAATATATTATTTTCTCTGCTTTGTATGGTAGGTAAAAGTAGTATTTTATTCCACCAAAATAATTCAACACGAGATTTCAGCGGAAATACAGACTACCTGAACAATATTACATTATGAGATAATGCCCGTGTGTGTATACGTGAGCAGCGTAACTAAATTCGGTTTAATATCAAAATTGGACTTATGTTCAGCTAAAAAAAAAAATAAATCTTCCCTAAACTATCCTTTACAGGAATTATTCATTTTTCCAAAAATGGCTCCAACCATTTTGATTAAAATACCAAATGTTTAAGACATTATCACATGATAATAAAACGTTTATCCTCAATTTTCTGGAATAGCTCCCGAAATGCTCTTCATTCTTAAAGACTTATGTATAAGTAATAAACCATAAGAGATAGGAAAAATCTTACCACAATCTATCACTTTTAATGGTGTATTCCATTATTTTCCTTACAAGAACTAAGAATAATGTTGATCTCGATTAGCATGAAGTAGATAGAAAAATAAGTTTTTGTCATGTGAAAAGGACTCGTAACATGTTTCTTCACTTTCTTTCGTGCTTACACTACTAGTCGCGAATGTGCTTTCAATCCACGCCAAAATTTGGTGTAAATTAATTTAATTGAAAATGCACGTTTTCAGGTCCTCGAATCCAGAAAAGTATGTTTACAAAAAAAGTCTGTAGATGCGTGTTGGTATATTTAAACTGGACATCTTCCAAGGATAGACAAAATATTAACAGGAACAATTTTGGCTATTTTTAACAGTCTCTAAAATTGCTCTAACAATATAGTACATCATATTGTATGTAAATAAAGTATATACATTGAATTTTCTACAAAATGCCTAGGAGTACGCTTTATTCGAAATGACCTTGGTATAATTGATTAACCGTAAGGGATAAACAAAATCTTATACACAAGAAAATGTGAACTTATTTAAAGTTCACAGTTAATGGAAACTACAATTTTTGTGGTATTAACCTTTTCCGAGACATTTCCTGTTTTTTGACTTGAATTAAATTTTGTTTAAAGAGTTAAGTAGCTAATCATTTTTCTCATCGCCTTGTTAGGATAATTGGAGTTTCCATAAAATGGGGAACCCCCTTTTTAAAAATCTGACAGTGTAAATACGTAATGGTAGTTTATTTTTATTATAAGCAATAGATAGAAGAATAGTTTGTAAAAGAATCAGAAGGGAATTCCATGCAAAACACTTATTCAGTACAGTGCAGTTTCAGAAGTAATCTTACTCTTAAACATTCATGTCGTCCAATGCAACTGCTCACAAATTTTGGTATAATTCTTTTTTGTTCGTTTTAGTTTAAAATAGAATGATTTTAAACGAATATTCATTACGTAGTCTAATATTTTAAAAACTTCTTTTTCTTAAACATCAATTATTCAACAGCTGTCGATTCCTGAAATTTTTAGAAATTACAGGTAGAATTTCAGACGTGGAAGAAGAAATCTCCAACATTTCGAACGAATCAAAATACTAATTAATGAAAAATAATAATAATAAATAAACAAACGATCTCAACTTTTTGCGATTACATACCCCAATGGTGACTTACAATGTCGTAAGTATCTAAGCCCCAGGATTTATAGTTTAGCTATTAGGTAAATTAATTAAAGATTTGAAGTTTTCTCGGTGTTGATTATTACTGATGACTTCACGGGATAGCAACGGGATTGGAATCAAAGAAATTCAAGCTTTCGATCATCTTGACTCAAGTGGTCTTCGTCAGGAAACTGACTTTCGACCATCTTGACTCTGTGGTCTTCGTCAGGGAACTGACTTTCGACCATCTTGACTCTGTGGTCTTCGTCAGGGAACTGAGTTTCGACCATAGTGACTCTGTGTTCTTTGTCAGGGAACTGACTTTCGACCATCTTGACTCTGTGGTCATCGTCAGGGAACTGAGTTTCGACCATAGTGACTCTGTGTTCTTTGTCAGGGAACTGAGTTTCGACCATCTTGACTCTGTGGTATTCGTCAGGGAACTACAGAGTCAAGATGATCGAAAGCTTGGATTTCTTTGATTCCAATCTAACTCTGTTGTTGTCCCATGAAGCCATCTGTAACAGGTCAATTAATGTTAAGTTTAATTTAATTTCACACAAGCCGTGTATAGGATAGGAGATGGATAGTTAGTTTTTTGGTAGTGCTTAACGCCCGCTTTTACTAATTGTGGCACCGCAGGCGATGACACTAGTGATACATGGAATGAAGATGGAGCACCGGTGGAATGCGATTGCGGGGGAAACTGAAGAACCCGGAGAAAACCCGCCCCTGCGCCGCTTTGTCCACCACAAATCTCACAAGCGGTCGCTTGGGATTGAACCCAAGCCACTGGATAAATAGATTCAGACCGAAAAATGCATGCCATTGCATTAGAACCACAGATCTCTCGGTCTCTAGCTGGTTGCTCTAATCGCTCAGCTACCATGGCAATATGTCGGTACGGCATTAAATTCTCAGAAACCGCATATTTCCCGGCAAACCACAAGGGTTTTAACAGCATTTCTAAACGTATTCCATAAATTTCTAATTTATCGCTTCTAAAAATCTAGCCTCATCTTTATATGCATGACGTCAGCTTATATGCAAGCTTATAATCTAAATTCCCCATATACTGAACTCTAATTTACTCATTTTGAGTTTATTGGCTTAATTAGACTTTAAAATATAAATAACAAGGATAGAGATTATGGGTTTAAAGAAACGTTATAGTTTAGAAAACTCCGTGCGGGTTCTTTCTAGCATGTAATATCTCTGAAAAGTTTCATAATGAATTTCTTCACATTTAAGGCTTGATTAATGAATATCTTTTACGGATAGCATTCGTGTCATTACTACAACTTAAGTGCAATGGAAGCGGAAAGGTTTTGATGCTTGTCCTAACCTTTTCGCTGGTGTCCTTTTACCTCCTCTACACGTATTATGTACATAGTGTATAGAGGAAGTATTGTATTGCACCCAAAAATTCGATACCTAAATTTCATTGGAAATATGTTTTGAAGTCCCCCGAGTCCAAAAAAAAAAAAAAAAACCTTTTTAGAGAAAGCTCCGTGTGTGTATCTTTGGACGGCATACCTCAAAGAGTAAAAGACCGTTAAATACCAAACTTGGTATTTAAGTTTGGTATATTCCAAGGATGTGACACGAAGATTTTCAAGAAAATACTCCTACTACCTCTTTCATAGAAATATTTTGGAATATTTGGTTTTTCTCAAAAACCGCTCTAGCGACTTTGATTAAAATGGAGCATTAAAGCCACTTACATTAAAAATAAAGTGTATATCTTGAACTTTCGGGGAATAGCCTCTAAAAACCTGTTTATTCTGAATGAATTTTGCATTACTGGTAAACTGTAAGAGATACACAAACATGTTGATCTCGTTGAAACACTAAATTTATGTCATATACTTTTTTGTTACAGAACTGACCATTTCCGAGATATTCCTTGTTATTGGTTTCAGTTTTAAACTACGTATCTTCTTAAACTGGGCCATCTTTCGTTTCATCTCTCTTTTGTTTTTCTAGAAACGCAAGAACATATTAAACAGCTTTTAAAAGATTTGCATGATGTAGGCAGAAGAATGCTCTTTACTAAGAATAGTTTGTTTGCAGAACAGGTAGAGAAAGTCATGCGAACGCAAACATCAGAAATATTTTTCACTTCCTTTAACCTGGAAGGTCATATCGGAAGATGAATGAAATTGGCTGAAATGATGGCTCAAATGAGCTCGGTGTCCATGGAATGTAAAGTTACTCGAAATTCGTTTTCTCACGAAAAAAAAACTTGAAAAAAAAACCATAGGTATCTATCCGGGTAAGTCACCCTAAGCGAGACTCGAACTCCGGTCCTCTTGAATGAGGAGCAGACACGCTACCTCCACACTACAGAGGCGGCTTGATAATCTGTATTTTTCTCTTTCCCTCCTACTCAAAGTCCACTCTGCCCGTTCTATATCTTAAATCATCTTTTCCTCGTGTAGCGTTTTTCCTTCTATGTCATCTATTCTTTCCGAAGAAACGCTGCATCCTTTCATATCCGATTTGGAGTCGGATTTTCGGCAATCTTCTATAATTGTTATATTTCTGTATCTTTATCGACAAACAAGGTTTGTTTCACTTGAGTGGCATTCATTTTAATGACCTATTCTGGAAAACGCTACTCTAAATGGCCTAAGTAGTTTGTTTTCTCATTGTTAGAAAAGATGAAATCCAGAAATTGCCTGGCTCGTTATTTGCGACATAAGTAGGAAATTCACCACCTTAATCTTCCTAAGTGTGCAAAGAATACTGATCATTGTTTTGAATTCAAGTTAGTAAATTGTGTATGCCGTCCTATTCACGTGCCTTTGGGATGTTTTCTTGATGTTCAATTTTCCTTTTTGTTCAGAATATTACTAACTGCTACTTGCTTCTTGGTATAGCTGTATTATCACGTTTAGTTTTTCACAGCATATTTTTTATACCATGACTTTCTCTGCCAGTTCTGCAAACTAACTATTCTTAAACACCATTATTCTTCTATTTACATCATGCTGAACAAGACAAACTTTAAGACAATTGCCGTTACTACTTCGTTCCTTATAAGCAGAAGGGAAATAAGGGACTATACCAGGTTAAAACGATAGTCAACATTTTAAATGCCGATCAATATGTGATCAATTGAAGTTCAGTTTGTTTTGCATTTCACGAAGAGTGTTCCCTTTGAGAAGATGCGTTATTTACAGTTCAAACCAATAAAAAGGAATATCTTGGCAACGGTCAACTCTACAACAAAAATGTACCTATATGGCATAAATTGTGTGTTTTAACAAGATCTTCGTTTTGTGTGTAGTAAAATGTTGTGTATCACTTACCGCTTACCAGTTGTGAAAAATTCAACAAAATTCATCCAGAATGAACAGGTCTTCAGAAGTTATTCCTAGAAAATTGAAGACATGCATTGTATTTGTGATGTAAATAGCTTTAATATGCAGTATTTTAATCCTTAGAGACAGTTTTGAGAAAATCAAAAATTTCGAAAAATGTTCCACGTAAAGGATCGTTGGGGGTGGAGTATTTTCTTGAAAATCTTCGTGTCGCATCCTTGGAAGATACTGAACAGACAGACAGACAGAGACAGACATACACACACACACACACACACACACACGGACCTTTTCCTAAAAATCTGATGTGTTCCATTCTCATAACTTTTTCTACGTCTCTATAACAAATTATTGTTAAAAGGCTTACACTTCTATCTACTTCATGATAATCGAGATAAACATTAACAGAAATTGTCCTTATTACATGGTGCTTTGTAAGTAGAAGTGAAAAAATCTAATGTGTTCCATTCACGTGATGTCTTCAGCTGTTCGGTAAACCAACCTTTTATTCAAGTCATTAATATGTTATCTACATCATGCTAATCCAGATAAACATAAGCAGAATTATCTTATTGCTAGCTTCCTTGGAAGTAGAAGGAAAATAAGAAACTGCATAGGTTTAAGCGCTAGTCTCGTCCATTAAAAACCGGTCGCTATGTGAAACAATTGAAAATCCAATCTCTTTGCTTGCCAGGGATAAACAAACCAGAAACGAGAAGAAAGATATCTTCCCGTTTGAGAAAACTTAAGTGGTTTAAAATTGAAGTCAATAATCCGGAATATCTTGAAAACGGCTAACTCTATAAAAAGAATGTACATGGCATAAATTGTGTTTTTTGAGATCTACAATATTTGTATAGCAATTTTTATATATCTCTTAGCGGTTTGCATCTATACAAAAGTCAACCAAAATAAAGAGGTCATCAGAGGCTATTCTCAGGAAATCCAAGATATACATTTCGTTTGTCATAAAAAATCTTAAAAGTATTTTAAACAAAATCGTTAGAGCCATTTTTAGGAAAATATAAATTTTCGAAAAATATTCCATGTAAAAGGTAGTTGGAGGTGGGGTGATTTTCTTGAAAATCTTCGTGTCGAATCCTTAGAAGATACCAAACTTAAATACCAACTTTAGTGTTTAACGGTTCTTTTCGTTTTTGAGTTATGTTGCCCACAGACACACACACAGACATTTTTCTAAAAAAAAATTGGATTCAGAGATATCAAAACATGTATTTCCGGTGAAATCTCAATATCGAATTTTTGGTACAATACAATAGTTTCTCTATACACTAAATATATAGTACATGTAGAGAAAGCAAAAAGAAAGAATATTTAGGATAACTGCCCTTGTATGTATGTGGGGGGGGGCAGTATAATTAAAAGAGATATAATGTGCTGCAATCGCACGACGTTTTCTACCTATTCTGCAAAAACATTTTTTACAAAAGATTATTCTTCTTTTCACTTCATGCTATTCGAAACATTACCAGAAATGGTATTACTAGTTAGTTCCTTGTAATTAGAAGGGAACTGAAGATATACACTAGGCTAAAGTAATGCTCAAATGTTTTATAAGCTTCACTATGAGATTGTTATGAAATTCGGTTCTCTTTGATGGCTAGGAGTAAAATAATGGAACTTTTGTGAAAGGTACACATGGTTTAAAATTGGCACCAATATCGAGGAATATCTCAAAAACAGATAGCTACACAACAAAAATGTATAGGACATAAATTGTGTGTTTTCTCAAGTTCTGCATTTTTTGAGCAGTTAAACATTTTCTATTTTTGCTTTTGTCTATCTCTTACGGTTTACAAGTTATGCAAACCACGTGCAAAATGTAGAGAACTTCAGAGACTATTCATAACAATTTTATTTCTATGTAAAGATCTTTACTATACGTTATTTCAATCAAAATCGTTAAAACCGAGAGAAAATTGAAAACCTCAAAAAATCTTCAATATAATTGGGTAGTTTGCGATGAGGATGAAAATCTTCGTGCCATATCCTTAGAAGATACTATACTTAAATACCAGGGGTTGGTATTTAAACGGCTTTTCGTTTTTTATTTATGCTGTTGCAACTGTTATAGGGTGCGACTTTGTCCTGAATATTATTTAAATGGCAATGACAAAGTAGCGTCGGCATTATTGTGTGGGTCAGTTGGTCCGGTTAGGGTCGAACCTAGTAGCAATTCCCTACCTTTTGATGTCTTTGCTGCTCCGGTGTTAGCTCAGGTTTTTCTTCATCGGGGAGCATGAATTCCTCGGTACAGGGCGTGGCACAGAAGGAAATACAAGAGGTAGTAAGAAAATAACAATAATCACTGGTTTGTAAATATTATTGAAGAAAATTGCATGTTATAATATTACACGGTATAAACCCTAACCGTTGACAACCAAGTGACACCTGCAAACATGTGGGCGATGATTATAAATCTGGGGAACGCAAAAAGCCATGACTTCTTGGTTTCAACAGTGGTGAGCAATGTGGCGCGATTTTGTTTCAGCGACCGACATAGTGTCGCCCATGGAATCTGGCGAAGAACTGCCCTAAACGGTTGTGAATTTTAAACTTAAACATCCTTCTGTATGAATAGCGTCCCTTCTTGCTATTGGTTGCATGTACTTATGCCTCTATTCCCTAAAGCCACTCAACAAAAGACAAATGACAGAGCAATAACCATCCTTCTGTATGAATAGTGTCCCTTCTTGCTATTGGTTTCATGTACTTATGCCTCTATTCCCTAAAGCCACTCAACAAAAGACAAATGACAGAGCAATAAACTTTTTAGAATGTTTCCTTTTGAAAGCGCCACTAACAATACTTCAAGGTCTTGCTAACGGAAATCTGTGCATTTACAGTTAAAACCACGTTTCAAACCTTGTCGTAGCATGTAAAATACTAACAAAATACAAATATTCACAAATAAAATAATAGTTAAAGCAAAACTTATTCCCCTTACTAAGATTAATACTACATTACTATATACAAATGCTATCTATTTACTTAAGTATAATTATCACTATCGGTTCGTTGCGCAATACATCTTATTTTTACATATTATTGTTAGTTACATAATTTCGATGGTTTAAGCGGATATAGAAGAGTTACTGTCTCACTGTCCACAGATATACAAACACACACTTTTTCTAAAAATGTTTTTTTTTAACTCAGGGGATCCTAAAATAGACATTTACGTTAATCTCGACTTCGAAATTTTGTTTGGAATACAATACCTTCTCTACATACTATATACTTGCAGAGTACGTGCAGAGAAAGTAAAAATTAAAAGTTGGTTGAATACCGACTTTGTATTTAAGTTCGACTCTTTCAAAAATGCCATATAAACATTTTCAAAATATTCCTCCCCAATCCGTGCTACTCTTTTGGTTAACAGTTTTTTCGAAGATGTTCATTTTCTCAATGTTTTCTCCATGTTTAGGCATTTTCATGACAAAACCTATGTCTGATATATATTATAGGAATATCTTCAGAAGTGCTCCTCATTCTGAACGGCTTATGCATAACTATAATACGTAAAGAAAAAACTTCGAAGATGTTCCATAGTTGGTGTGGGGGGATTTCTTGAAAGTCTTCGAGTCGCATCCTTGGAAAATACTGAATTAAAATACCAAGATTGGTATTTAATGGACTCTTAGTTTTTGAGCTATGCTGTACACAGACTCACACACTGACAGACAGACAGATACACATACACACAGAGACACACACGGACATTTTGCTAAAAATGCTCTTTTTGGATTCAGGGGTCTCAAAACATATATTTGCGGTGAAATCTCGGTATCGAAATTTTGGATGGAATACAATACCTTCTCTATACACTATGTACATAGTACGTGTAGAGAAAGTAAAAAGCCAATTTTAGAAAAATGTGTGTGAGGGTGGATGTGTGTGAGTAGGTGTGTGTGTGTATGTGTGTGTGTGTGTGTGTGGTGTGTCTGTGAGCACCATAGCTCAGAAACGACAGTCCGTAAAATACCACACTTAGTATTTAAGTTCAATATCTTCCAAGGATACGACACGAAGATTTTCAAGAAAATCCCCTGCACCCCGAACTACCCTTTCCATAGAAAAATTTTCGTAATAGTTGATTTTACCAAAAATGGCCTTAACGATTTTTATTGAAATCGTCGTATATTAAAGATATTTACATGACACATAAACTGTATATATCTTGAATTTTCTGGGAATAATCACTGAAAACGATCTTTATTCTGGATGAATTTTGCGGAATTTTACATAACTGGTAAATTTTAAGAGATAGATAAAGCCTTACTTAATAGAAAATGTAGGGCTCATTAAAACCACAATTTATGTTATATACTTTTTTTTTTTCTCCAGATATTCCTTTTTATCGGTTTCAGCTATAAAATGTTTTACTTTTCTCATTCGGGAATTTGTCAACTCTCATACATACAAAGGAACTTCAATCACATAGCAATCAGCTTTCGAGTATCACTTTAGCCTATGTTACTTCCTTATTTCCCTTCTACTTACAAAGAGGAAAGTAATAAGACTAGTTCTGCTAATTTTTCTCGATTAGCATGAAGTAAATAGAAGAATAAGCTTTTCAACAATGATGTAGAGAAAGTCATGTGAATAGAACACATCAGATTGTTTTTTAAGAATAAAATCAGCTTTTAGATTCAGAATCTATTTTACATATCAATATTTCCTAGTCGGCCTCCCGGATGCCAAGGAGCCAGAAGCCTGTTGGGGAGCAGGAAATCACGAATAAAGAACCTGGAACGAGTGGTCGACCCGTAGCCAGGCATGAGCGTGATGAAGTGTATGAAGTGGAATGCAGACGAAATGCATGATGGGAAAGGCGATGAAGCAAATGAGGAAAGAGTGACGGGGGAAACCGGAGGACCGGGAGAAAACCCGCCCAGACGCCGCTTCGTCCACCACAAATCCCACATGCATGTACTTGGAATCGAACCCGGGCCGCCTAAGAGGGAGGCAAGTGATCTAACACTCGGCCACGGCGTCGCCCACCTATAAATACACCCAATAAGTTGTTTTCTAACTGTTTAATACATTGTTCTTATTTTTATTTCTTTATTTATTTATGCTAAGCTTTATATAGGTGGATATGACCGGTGTTCAGCCCTGGCTCTTGTTCTTATTTAGCATTAGTGACTAGGCGCACTGTAGGGTAAATCTAAACATTAAGACCCCAAAAAAAATCATGCATGAGACCAGGTATATACATTGTTTTTTCAAAATTTCCATAATGATGGTTTCTTCTCAAAAGATTCCAAAACTGAATTTGAAATTTAATATCTGGAATGGTTTTAAGTATCAATTATACGTTCATTAATTGATAAACCTATGACAAATCTAAATTATATCTAGATGTTCGTGTTTGGAAGAATGTAGAATAAGAGTACTCTGATAACACCTGATCTCTCACGGAATACGGTAGTCAAGTTAACACAGTTAATACAAACATTGTTTTTAGTGTAACGGTATCGCTGTATATTTTCCTTCAAGTGTGTTGCACCCCAAGTTTCCGCTGTGTGCGCAAATTGCGTAGACATTCGTCAGAGCCAGTTGACATGTTTGTACAAGAAACATGAGGAGCGAGAGCAAAAATGAATGCAAACTACTTCGCAAGAACACCATATTTGTTTTAGCTCCCGTTTGTTTATCGTTGTTAACGGTTTAAATGGAATACGCGATGTATAATTTCGAAAGAAAGGAGGGACCATATGACTATTGTTCAACATCCGCTCAAGTGTGGCGTCAGAACACAGATAATCGAGTGCTCCTGGAATAGGGGTGTCCACCCACGCAACACCTCAGCGAGAGTTCATGGCAATAAATCCACTGAAGGTGACAATGTGGATATAGGCAGCTCGTTGTGAGTAAGACCTAGAAAGGGGTTTTACAAGATGGCTTTCTGTATTTTCACTCTTTAAATTTGGTTTACACTGCTCTAGAAGAACTAGAATAGCATAACATGTTATGAAACTTTATATAACCGATATACCGTAAAAGATAGCAAAAAGTATAATACTAGATACCAGAGGTACGAACTAGTGGTCCATAGACCACAGGTGGTCCGCGAGGGTTTTTAAAGGGGTCTGCAGAATAGTCCAACATCATATATTAAAACGTTCCAAATAAATAGGGATTAGCAAAGCGATGAGTTTTTAACCAGATGGGGTCAATATATCCGTGCCGATGACCAAAGGCGCTGAATTAAAATGTTTTAAAAGTAAGTATTGGACTGAATTGGATTGACTCACAAACGGGGGTATCCAAACACTGAATGCAGAGTATTTGGACGGAAGAATGAGTCGAGAACCCGAAGGGTGATCAGATCCGGTTATCAACGGGCGCAAGCATGGATGGGGTCCCTAACGGATTCAGTTTGTAGTCTCTGAGTCGTCTGTGCCTCAGCCCCAGGAACCGATCCTCCAGAGATCTCCTAAAAGGGCTCTAAACGGAAAATATCCGAAGGTGCCGCTCCCCATGGCCACGCTCGCTTAAACGTCTCGCTTTGGTGCTTCGTGGGCAGGGGATCGTGGGTTGGAGTCCCGCCTTGGGCATGGATGTTATATGTTTGTGCAATGTGTATATGTTTGTAAAAGAAACAGTAAACCGGTAATCAGTAAAACCTACGGGGGAAATGTAAATAGGGATACAGTACCGGAGTCCTGATCAGACTCCGTTACTGTTTTATAAAAAAAAAAAAAAAAAAAAAAAAAAAAAAAAAAGTGATTCCGGCAAAGTGGTCTTGAAAATACGCCAGGAGTAACCTCACAGTGCGAAACCACCGCCCAGCCGCGACCTGCCGAACAAGTCGCCTGATCCCTCAAATGTTAGGAACAGGAAATGAGGGGCAGGAAATTCTGGGGATGTAAAGAGCCTTACCACTTTTGCCTGTCGAAATGAGTCAGGAAAGCCGGCCACGCGAATCGAACCCACGACCTCCCAAATGCAAATCACCCACGTTATCGGCGCTACCTACTCGTTCGTTTAAAATAATCATTAATAGAATATGTGACAATACAATGTCCACAAATTATGTTTATATGTAACAAATGAGCTGTTACCAAAGGGATACTGGGATTGAATTTTTATTTTCTCTATACGTACTATGTACATGGTGTATAGAGAAGGTATTGTATTGTACCCAAACATTCAATACTGAGATTTCATGTTTTAAGACCCCCTGAATCCAAAAAACACATTTTTAGAAACATGTCCGTATGTGTGTCTGTCTGTCTGTGTGTATGTGTGTGTGACTGTGTCTGTGGGCAGCATAGCTCAAAACGAAAAGACCGTTAAAAGCCAAACTTGGTATTTAAGTTTGGTATCTTCCAAGGATGCGACACGAAGATTTTCAAGAAAATCATCCTACCCCAAACTACCCTTTACATGGAACTTTTTTCGAAAATTTTGATTTTCTAAAAAATGGCTCTGACGATTTTGATTAAAATCCCGTATGTTACTGACATTTACATACCAAATAAAATACATATCTTGAATTTCTGGGAATAGCCTCTGAAGACCTCTTTTTCCTGGATGAATTTTGTCGAATTTTGCTTAACTGCTAAACTGTAAGAGATAGACAAAAGCTTACTATACAGAAAATGTAGAGCACATTAAAACACAGAATTTATGTTATACACATTTTTTTCGTCGAGTTGATCGTTTTTTGTTATTCGTTGTTTTTTATTTCACCTTTCAAAAACTTATATTTTCTCATACAGGAATTTGTCAACTGCTGTCCATGCAAACAAAGGAACTTTCGTCACATAGCAACCAGCCTTTGACTATCACTTTAACCTATGGTACTCCCTTATTTCGCTTCTACTTAAAAGGAAGCAAGTAATAAGACTATTTCTGACACTTTTTTTTCTTGAATAGTTGAAGTAAACAGAAGCATAAGCTTTTTGACAATAATTTGTTGCAGAGATATAGAGCAAATCATGTGAATGGAACACATCAGATTTTTTGTGAAAAACCCGAAAACAGTTTTATATAACAAATAGTTGTTTTAATACTTGTGCATTCATAGCTCATACACTTTCTTCGAACTCCACGATCATTTAAAGATCGTGCAACCCACTTTTTTGCTACTAGAGTATTTTATAAAATATTCTTTTTTTCTCAAAGCTGCATTTTCATACCTTTCGCTTTTATAGGCGAAAAAAATAGCCTAATAATAATAATAATAATAGTTTTTCAAAACATGCTAAGAACAAATTATTAACTTTAGAGATCAAAATTACTAATCCTTTTAAAAAAAAAATTCAAATCTATAGTCAAACTTTTGAAATGTCAATCCTTAAAACATGTAAGTTTTCTAGAAATCAAATTCAAAAAATTGCAACATTTTCTCAAATTTTCAGGCGTGTAGAATAGCTTGATTATCCAATATGTTTACATAAATTTTACATAATAATTTATACCTTGCAAAGTATTTGTCCAAGTTGTAATGATATTTAGTATTTGTATTAATATAAAGGTGATGCAATTACCTTAGATTTTTCAGAAACAGCTTTTCAAGAATATAGGAATTTGAAAGTTCACTCCCAGTATTCTTTAAAAGTCAGAGTTCTGTCTGTTTTATTTAATCAACTTTTAATTTGGCTGTGGAGAAGGCGCTAAGGAAGAAGGTTTACAATTGAAGGAGGTGTGGCAGAGTTGGTGTGGTTCGTACATGGTTCAGTTTCAGGCTGAGTGGTCTACATTGAGAAACACTGTACTAAACGAAACGTGGATATATCACTGAGAAAAGACAACTACATTATTTATAACTATACATAAAAGATACCAAAATTGCTCCTCAATAACGTATGAGGCTTGCCTTCGGGGTGCCCCGTCGACCACCCTCTCTGACCTTGGGTTTTTATGGTTTTCCCTGAATGGTCAATGTTGGGATGCTTTCTTATATACCGCGATTAGCTTTCAAGAATGTTCAATTCACTCAGATTTCTTTTGTTCTTTAGGTGTGCTTTTGGATTCCGTAACATATTCGTTGCCAGAAAGATTTCATGGAAGTTTCCTCAAAGGAAAGAGTACACACGTGTAATGCAATTTAAATTACTTTAGGATCGTGGCAGTTCACTCGAGGGCTAAGGGAGGGATGGTTTCTATGACATCGGCGGTAATTGCACTTCACCACACACCACCAATTTGGACGAGCCTTTCCCCTTTTCCACTTATTTTGTAATTGGTTGGAGCGTGTGGTAAGACCCTGTCAGCGCCGTTGCCATAAAAACATTACTCCCTCTGAAGTGAACTGTCACGATCTTAAAGTAATTTAAATGCCAGTGTTCACCAGAAGGCTTCTTAGACGACGCGTCGTTCATTGCCACCTGTAGGGAACTTTAGCAGTGGGACGGCTCTTCAAACCAATAAGTGCGAGGCACTTCTGCGCATCTCTGTAGCCTATCTGCCTGCGGCCTGTAGTCATCCACGGCCATGCAATTCCTCATTCCTGGGGATGGTAGATATAATAGATTTTTGTAGGTTGGAGTGGACGAGGTGTCTTCCTCCAGCATATATCATATACAATTACACCTATACTTAAGCAATATACAATAATTGACAAATATATACTATTCGAAGCATGTCCCTGTAAAAGACAACATATCTCGAACAACCTTTTCTGTAGTCCTAGATATTTAAATGACACTCGTTAAAGTAAAAGTTTTCCCAACATTTACCGTCATCCGCCAATTATAAAGCATCTTTTACCCGGAATGGTTTTGTGAGTAAGCATTAGGTATTTGTTTTTTGTTGCTTTTTTTTTTCCAGCACTCCTTATGGCCAGCTACTAGCGTAGTGCTTTTAACGAACCAAGCTCTTTGTAATTTATAGTTTGAGAGAAAATAGTTATTTATCATACAGGTGAAAAAAAGAGGAATAAAATTGCTTTGGACACGAGTGGCACATCCTAATTTCAGACAGAATACTTATAAATACACGTTATAGAACAGATACTTTGATTTCACTTGATGTTCAGCGTACTGCGATGTTCAGTTGCTGCGTGCTTAGCATCAATATTGAAAACATGATGAGTTTACAGAATCACAAAATCCTATATGATGGAGCCAGTAAAAATAATAAATGGATAAAAATAATGTAACAACATTTTAATTTATTAATAATCATTTTTTTAACTTTCTTGGTAGCAATTGTAATTTTGCTCTGTCTGCTACTTGCAATAGTTTGTCTGGTTTTCACATTCCATATTGATGAGTCATATCATCCGACAATTTAATGGATCAATTCAAGCATTCTTTAAGTCAGATTCACGGCCTATTTGAATGAGGTATTCCGCTACAATGGAGTGTTATAATTATTATAACATCAAGTGATAAGAGTTTTGTACATCTAACACTACTGACATCTGGTACACAACTTTTACCAGAAAGTGTCTAAAAAGAGTGTTATGCAAATTGTTCGTTAAGGCAGAGATGTATATAATGCTAAAAATGTATTACCATTCAGCAAAATATATGATTTCAATGTAATTCATGGTGATCAAGATAAATTTAATAGAAGTGGCAATGAAGGGAAAACATCACATGACTTTCTCTACATCTCTGCAACAAATTATTGTTAAAATGCTTATGCTTCTATTTACTTCATGCTAATCGAGAAAAAATTAGCAGAAATAGTCAACACTTGCTTCCTTGTAAGTAGAAGCGAAATAAGGGAATACCATAAAATAAAGTGATAGTCAATAGCTGGTTGCTATGTGACTGAAGTTCCTTTGTTTGCATGGAAAGGAGTTGACATTTTCCCGTATGAAAAAAGTATAAGTTTTTCATAGCTGAAGTCAATAACAAGGAATATCTAAAAAACGATCAGCTCCACGAAAAAAAACTATATAACATAAATTGTGTGTTTTAATCTGCTCTACAGTTTTGTGGGGTAAGTTTTTGTCCATCTTTTACGTTTTAGCAGTTATGCAAAATTTCGTAAAATTCATCCAGAATAAAGTAGTCTTCAGAGGCTATTCCCAGAAAATTCAAGATATACACATTATTTGTCAGGTAAATGTCTTTAATATATGATATTGTAATAAATATTAAAATTGTTATCTTTTTTGAGAAAATAAAATTTTTCAAAAAAAGTTCCATGTAAAGAGTAGTTGGGGGTGGGGGATTTTATTGAGAATATTAGTGTCACATCCTTGAAAGATACCGAATTCTTTTCGTTTTGGGGCTATGCTGGTCACAAACACACTGATAGATAAACACACACGATGTTTTTTTTATATTCAGGGGGACCAAAAACGTGTATTTTCGGTGAAATGTCGGTATCGAATTTTTGGGTGCATTACAACACCTTCTCTATACACTATGTAAAGTGGGAATACACTAAGCTAAATCAATAGTCAAATATTTTAAAAGCTACTCTTTTTATGGCCAGGATTAAAACTAAAAAAACGAAACAAAATAATAAACAAAACATAATAAAAAAGCCAATTCCCCGTTTAAGAAATGTTTAAGTATTTTAAAATTGAAACCACACAAGAATTAACTCAGAAACGGTTAATTCCATACAATTGATGTATACGGCAAAAAGTGTGTTTTTAAGCAATATATGCAATTTTAGCATAACAAATATTTGTCTTACTCTTACAGTTTACCAGTTATTCAAAAATTATCCAGAATGAAGAGGCTATTCCCAAAAAATACAAGATAAATGTTCCATTTTATATAGGGTATTTTAATCAAAATCGTTACAGCCAACTGAGAAAATAAACATTCTGGAACATTTGTCCATGTAAATGGTAGTTTGGGGTGGAAGGGTCTTCTTGAAAATCATCGTGTCACATCCTACCAAGATTGTCCACATAATTACCAAGTTTCGTATCTAACATACTTTTTATTTTTGAATTATATTGCTCACAAATACCCTGGACTTGTTTCTAAAAGTTCTTTGTTGAACTCAAGGAGCCCTAAAACGTGTATTTCCGATGAAATCTCAACATAGAATTTTTTGGTGGGATACAAAAATGTCTATCTTATACAGTACATATGGAGAAAGTAAAAAGGGGCTAGATTTACTTTTTTCAGATATTTATAGATTCCGCTTAGAATAGGTATAAGATTTTGCCTCACTAAACCGCAAATATATATATAGTTTAATATATATATTAAAGAGCCAATTGTGAGTAACACAATTTATGAATGAAAACAACTATTCACGGATAAGTAAATGTCATTATGTCTAGACACCTGAAAAATCTAATGTGTTCCATTCACATCACCTTCTCTTACGGCTGTGCAAACAAAGTTCTTGCAAGAGATCTCTTCACATTTCTTGCTGTATAATAGAGACAAACATTAAGAGAAGGGCCTTTATACTTAATTCCTTTAAGTACAACGGAACTAAGGGAATCTACTAGACAAACGCGACAATTAGACGTTTTAAAAGCTGTCGCTATGCAATTGTTATTGAAATTCGCTTCTTTGCATGGATAGCTATAAAATAAAAGAAACACGGACGACTTCCTGTTTGAGAAAAGAGTATTTAAAATTGAAACCAATTACAAGAAATATCTTGGAAAATTATTAATTCTAGAAAAAAAAGAAAAAAAAAGAGACACAGAAGATGAGAGATTCGGTTTAGTAGTTATACTAAAGTAATCCAGAATGCAGAGGTCTTTTGAAACTATTCTCAGTAAGCTTCAACATATACATTTCATTTATCATGAAAACATCTTAAACATACTGTATTTTCAGCAAAATTGGTAGTTATTTTTCAGAAAATCACAATTCTTGAAAAATGTTCCACGTAAGGTAGTAGAGGGTAGGAAATTTTCCTGAATATATTGATATTTAACGGATTTTTGTTTTTAAGCTATGCTGCCCCTCCTCACACACAGACATACGGATGTTTTACTAAAGGAGAGTTTTGAATTCAGGGGGTCTCAAAATATATATTTCCGGTGAAATCTCGGGGTCAAATTTTGGGTACAATACATTACCTTCTTTATTTTTTATGTATGTTGTAAAATTATGATAGAGAAAGTAAACAAAAACAATTATTGCTATTATTTTGTTTTTGTAGTCTAACGGCTTAAGTCACAAGGGATGACGAATGAAATGTGTGGAATGATGCTCAAATATGCCATCTCCTGGCGCTTGGAGTGGGCGAAAGCTCGAGTATGGATTCAAAAGTCATAATAAAATAGTCGACTGAACTGCTGAGCATCCTTGAAGCCAAGATACATTCTCTAATATTTTAACGCTAAGAAGAAAGTCTTATTGCTTTCTCATACACGTACATATGTGCAATGTACATAGTTGGTAGAGAACGTATTGTGTTCCACCCAAAAATTCGATACCGAGTTTTCACCAGAAATACATATTTAAAGGGAACCCTAAATCCAAAACATAGCTTTATGTGTGGACAGCGTAGTTTTTAAACGAAAATTCATTTAAATGGTACAGTTTATGTTTAAGTTCAGTATCTTCCAAAGATGCGACACGAGGGTTGTTTGTTTTGTATCTTTGGACAAAACCCCACCCTAAACTATCCTTTACTTGAAACATTTGTTGAAATGTTAGATTTTTTCAAAATTTGCGCCATTTAAAATACCGTGTATTAAAGTTATTTACATACCAAATAAAATGAATATTTGAATTACTTAGGAATAGCCTCTCAAGTCCTCTTCATGCTGGATGATTTTTGCATAACTGATAAGCCGTAAGAGAGACAAAATCTAACCATACAACTAATGTAGCTGTTGTTAAAGCACACAACTTATGTCATATACAGCTTTCCCCCACCCTTTTTTTTGGAGATTTAAGCATTCCCGAGATAGTAATCGCAAAGTTCCGAGATGCTTTCAATTTAAATGCTAAAATTTATTAAAAATAGAATTTTTCATTTATTTCTCTTTTGTTTTACTCCTGTCCATACGAAGAGAACCAAATTTCAATCACATTACAGCCAGCTTTCCAAGGACGCGACTATTCTTTAACCTATAGTATTAACTAATTTCCCTTCTAATTATAGGGAACCAAATACGAAAAATCTAATGTGTTCCATTCACATGACTTTCTCTACATCTCTGTATCAAATTATTGTTAATAAGCTTATTTTTCTATCTACTTCATGCTTATTTTTCTATCTACTTCATGCTGTTTGAGATGAACATTATCAGAAACGGTCTTATTACTTAGTGCTTTATAAGTAGAAGGGAAATAAGGGAATATGTTAGGTTAAGACGGATATTATGATGGGATTGAAATCCGTTTCTTTGCACGGCCAGGGCTTGACAAGTTCTCGTTTGAGAAAAGTTTATATATTTTAAAACGAAAACCAATAATAAGGACTATCTCAAAAACGGTCAACTCCACGAAAAATAAATTAATATTACATAATCGTATGTTTTAACGAACTCTACATTTTCTGAGAAGTAAGTTTTCGTCTATCTGTTCCGGTTTCCCAGCTATGCAAAATTCAGAGAATATAAGATAGAATAAAGAGTTCCTCACAGACTATCGCAGAAAATTCACATTATACATTTTATTTATCATGTAATTATCTTAAATATGTAATATTTTAATTCGCTAGCGCCGTTTTTGAGAAAACTAAAATTTTCGATTTTTTGTCCATGTAAAGGGCAGTTGGGGGTGGGAGAAGTGTCTTGAAAATCTTCGTGTTGCAAACTTTTGATAAAATCAAAATTATCGTAATTTTTTCCATGTAAAGGGTAGTTTGGGATAGGAGAATTTCCCTCAAAATTTTCGTCTCGTATTCTTGGAAGATACTGAATTTAAATACCAAGTTTGGTATTTTACGGACCATTCGTTTTCGGGTTATCATGTACACAGACACACAGACTCACGGACACACACACACCTGGACCTTTTTATAAAAATCCTTTTTTTGGATAGGGACCCTGAAATATGTATTTACGGTGGAATCTCGGTATTAAATTTTTGGGTGGAATGCAATACCTTCTCTATACACTATGTACATATTACGTGTAGAGAAAGTAAAAACGGAAAGTCCGTTAAATACCACACTTGGTGTTTAAGACTAGTATCTTCTAAGGATGCGATAAGAATATTTTCAGGAAAATTCCCACACTCCAAACTACTCGTTATTTGCAACATTTTTCGAATTTTTCGACTTTCTAAAAAAATGGCTAAGTAACTTCATTAAAATACTGAACATTAAGGATATTTACATGACGAATAAAATGTTTATCTTGAATTTTCCGGAAATAACATCTGAAGATCTTTTCATTCTGAATATTTTTTGCACAACTAGCTAATCGAAAGAGAGAGAGAGAGAGACAAGAACTTACTAAACAAAATATCTAGATCACTTTAAAACACACATATATATGCAAGTTTTATTTTTAGAGCTAACAATTTCCGAGATATTCCCTGTTATTGGTTTCAATCCTAAACTACTTTAAATGTTCTCAAACGGATGATTTCTCTCGTTTCATATCTATTTTGTTTTATTCCTGGCCATGGAAAGAGTACAAATTTCAATGACAATTACATAGCGACAGCTTTTGAAAGGGGTTGGTTCTCGCTACTTACAAGGAACTAAGTAATAAAACTATTTCCGGTAATGTTTATGTTGATTAGCGTGATGTAGGCAAAGAATAATTTTTGTAAGAACAGTTTGTTTGCAGAACAGAGAGAAAATCACAGGAATAGAACATATTTTTTACGAATTTCAATATGTAAAACTGTGTGTATGTAAGTATGTTCTTTAAAGGCTTCTAACGTTGCACTGATTTCGACAAAACTTTGTACAAATAACCTTAGATACAACGCAAAATTGACCGTCTCGCTTAGAATTTGAAATTCCATTCCATTTCACAGGATTAATTATTTAATTTCATGTATGCCTACTCGCAAGATCATCTATATATTTCTCAATGATTGTGTATCATGTCAATAAAAAAAACAATAATTATCTACTCAGGCTATCAGGGCCTCAGAAAGAACGGCAACATTAATGTATTAACTCCATGGCACGACAGCTCACGGGGAGCCTTGGCCTACCGCCCGGCCGCTGCGTCCCCCATCTCGGTCCACTACAGACGTCATGGATGGGGACATCATGTATTAGTAGTTAATATACTATCCCTCGTTAATCATGTAGTAAGAAGATAATCAGGCATTTATAAACAGATATTATGCTTGCACTAACACAAAGGAATCCTAAAGTTGAAAAATGAAACAAATTTAGGACTGTTTTATATTAGTAATAACAGTAACATCAAACCAGATATAATATTTCTTCTTCATTATATGTTATTTATCTTCATATGGTTATTTATTGTCTATTTTTATCAAATAACACAAAAGCATTCAGCACGACTGCATTCATTACAAAATGTTATGGCATTCAAGCATTACTAACACAGAATAATAAATAAGTCTATGTTAACACCAACACATGTGTGATTCACACTCCGATGTTCGGACACTCACCTATCATAATTTGTAGTTTTTAAATTTTTGTAATCAGTGATTTTGTTTTTCTATGGGATGCTTTTGATGTCCTATAAGAAAAATAAACGAGATGATATATAAAAATGATAATTGGGTATGCGATAGCATTAAACCAGACAAAATACCTCTTCTTTTATGCTTCTTCCGCTTCTTTTTATATGCTCATTTTGTTTTCTTGAGCTTTCTTAATATGTTTATGTTTGTTGCTTACTGAGAATAAACAAGGACATATTGGCTTTACTTAAACAGATATTACTTCTTCCAAAATGAGATTTTCTCTATAAATATCGACAAGTCACCCAAAATGTGGCAATACGAGTTAGAGTTGCATTCACAAGAATCCATCACTGGGATATTTGTAGTTGTTCAACCGTGCTTTTGCATATTGCTTTCCATTAGTTTGTTTTTTTTCGCTGTTTGTAGTGTTCCGAGTTTTATTTATTTATTTGAGTGCGTTGTTTCTTAATGTTTAAATAAGTTCGAAGAAACACACGACTATTGGAAGTGGTTAAGTGTGGCAAGGCCAGGTGTTTCAACTAGTGCTATTAAGAGATTATGTGAAGCTGTAATAGTTAAAGAAAAGTACGATACATAAATATCCTATTATATCGAATGCAATAATCTCTCTGCCCTGGGGGACAGATGATCTAGCAAGTGTCATGGACACCCCTGCAAGTGCTGCAGCAGAGGAAGAGCAGGATTTGTACACGGGCATTCGAGAGTGAAGAACAGATACAACACGTCCTGGCAGGAGAGAGGAAATAAATGCACTGAGAAAGGAATAAAGATATCTAAATGCAAAAGAGCCCATATGCGGGACTGACGTGCACAGCGAATGTTTAAAAATAATATCCAAGTCGAAATGTTGGCAGTATTTTATTAACAGGGCCTAATGGAAATTAATGTGAAGGATGCTGCATGCATGTTCACATATATTCACCAAACATCCATTATCTCTGCCTCCGATACCTTTGCACTTTTTCACTTATTGATTACTGATTCATTGTGCTTCCAATAGGCTGTAGTCCAAAGTTTATAAATAAATACATGATGCCAGTGTTGAAGTAGGAGTATATCTGAAATTCCTACAAAAGCTTTGAAACACTTAAAATATTAAAAACAAAGAAAAAGTCCTAATGTGAACACTCCTAAAACTTTATCTATTAACGATGTACATTAATACGTAGGCGGATCGAAAAGTAACGCACAATGATTTCTTTCTGACTTAGTATTGCAGCTGGAATATTGCAATTTCACACAGATGTAGTCTGAAGTTTCACTACACATGGTATTTTTTGTTCCATGTACAGCTCTAGGAGATAAGCGTGAACTACCAACAAAGGTGGGGCGCATGCTACTGTCTCCTTGTGTGAAGAGCAGAGAGGTGTGGTTCTTTATTATGGGCCAAAGGCCATAAACCGAGTGATATTCACAGGGGCATGTTTATGGGGATGATTGTATGGATCGAAGCAAGGTTTCTAGGTGTGAATCATTCTTCCAAGAGGGCGGTGTGAACCTTAGTGATTCACCACGCTCCAGGAGATCGGTAACAGCTGCAACCTCGAGAATGTCAGAGGCATTGAGACTGCAAATTTGAACGACCGGCGAGTTGCAACTGCAAACCTTATTACAACAGTTCAACATTTCCTTTGGTGCAGTTACGATATTGTTCACAAAACATTGATGAAATTTCGTAAAGTTAGTGCTCAATGGGTGCCTAAGATCTTGACAGAAAACCACAAGTGCCAGCGAATGATCACTTAACATGATACACTGCAGAAACGCATGATTTTCTGAAAGGAGTTCTCACACTACCCGAAACAAAGCGAGTATGGAGTGGAAACATGCTAAGACAAATTGTTCAGAAAGTTGGTGACTAAGTCGAAAAGTAGATAAAAGGTGCAATTTCATTGTGATTTTAATTTGTTTTTTTAAGCATTAACTTTTTTGTAAAATATTTAATATTGTGTGTTACTTTTCGATCCGCCCTCGCATATGTTATAGGGTACTAGACGTGTATATTTTTAGTTCCAGACCTGCTTAAGCCTATAGGATTAGGCAACTCGTGCGGGGTGTTTCCTTGCATGAGGAGAGGCAGTATTTTCACTGAAAGCGTAGTAAGATAAGGTATTGTATTCCATCCAAAAATTCTTTCGAGATTTCACCGGAAATGTATGTTTTGAGCTCCCCTGAATCCAAATAAAGTATTTTAGGAAAAGGTGCGCGCTTGTATGTGCGTATCTGTGTGTGTGTGTGGGTGGGTGTGTGTGTGTATAGCATAACTCAAAGAAAAAAAAGACGGTTAATTACCAAGTTTTATATATAAATGTAGTAACTTCCCAGTATGCAACACAAAGAGTTTCATGAAAATCCATCCACTACCTTGTAGGTCGTGGTGCAACATGTCACCCCACGTTTCGCACATTACTTCGCTGGGCATCTTCCTGGCCTACAAGTCTGGAATCTGCATTCTACTGTTTAAATGTCTACCGTGGAAACTTAAATGCTTTTATAAGAAGAAACACTTCCACAACGTATGATAGCGTGTCTGTCTCACACTCAAGTGGTCCCGAGGTCGAAGCCACAACACCGAGAAATCGGTAAAAATCTAAAAAATGAAAAGTAATTACTGATAACTGCCGAAATACAATCTGCACACTAAAACGGACGAAATTAAAACATAAACACAACCAAAACTTGAAATATCTGACGTCCTATAATCAGATTACGTTCTCTGCGCATGTAGCAACCCATTCTTATAAAGGCTTATTTTCTACCTACTTCACACTTATCAAGATAAACATTAGGAAAATGGTTCCATTACAATATTATTTTCTCATACGAAGAGGTGTAAGCTAAAACGATAGCCAATTCTTTTAAAAGGCGGTGGCTATGTGATGGTACTGAAATTTAAATTTGCTTGACCATTTGAGAAAAAGAGTAAGTGTTGTAAAATGTATCCCTTTAAAGAGCAATATCCTGGAAATGCTTCGCTTCACTACAAAAATGTATTTGACATAAGTTGTGTGTTTTGACAAGCTCTACATTTTTGTTGTAAGCTTTTGTCTATCTCTTACGGTTTACCAATAATGCAAAATAATATCAGAAGGTATTCCCTTGAAATTCAAGATATACATTTAAATATTACTAAATATTTTTAATACGAAGCCTTTGATGAAAATCGTTGGAGCCATTATTAGATTAAAGTTTTTGAAAATGTAAGGGGTAGTTTTGGGTGGGCAATTTTCTTAAAATCTTCAATTTGCATCCTTGGAAGATGCTAAACTTAAATATCAAGTTTGGTATTTAACTGATTTTTCGTCTTTGAATTAAGCTGTTCACACTCACACATACACACACACGCGCGCGTGCGCTCGCTTTTTTATTAAAGGTGTCCTAAAACCTGTATTTCCAGTGAAATCTCGATATCGAATTTTTGGGTAGAATGCAGACCTTCTCTATGTATGTATTATGTACGAAGTAGAGGAAGGAAAATGTAATAAACCTGTTCTGTAGTCAAATAAAGCGTTTACCATGTATTTTTTTCACAAATTACACAAAACAAAAATCGCGCGATTTTTCAGCTAAAAACTTCACTTCTGGGTCGAGAAAAGCCATTCTGCCTGTACCTATATGTAATTTCAGACAATGAATAGAATGTAATGTGTTTTAAAAAAGAGATATATGGCGTTAATTTATAAGAAAAACACTTAAATTAAGATATTGTATGTATATATATATATATATATATATATATATATATATATATATATATATTGTATTTGAAAACATCTTCCATTTACAGGATACCACAAAGAAGTGTAATAAAATTATTATTAATATTATTATTATTATTATTATTATTATATGAGATTACATTAGTTTTTAAAATGTAAATTTTAATAAATGCATTAATAATTAGTAAATAACTAATATATAAAATAATTTAAAATAATTAGGGATCCGTGTAGTGCAGAGATGGCTGCATTGAAGTCTTGATCACATTATTTAATTAAATTTCAAATGGTTTGGGAAAAAATGAGTGTTACGCTAATATGAATTTCTGTGCCTGTTCTGTAAAACATTATTCTTACAAAAGCTTAATGTTCTATCTACTTTCTGCTACTCAAGATAAACATTAACAGAAATCGTCTTATTACTTCGTCAATATTTTAAAAACTGGTTGCTATGAATTGAGTCTCTACATGGCTAGGAGTAAAACAAAAGAAACAAGAATGTTGAGTTTCACTTTTGAGACAATACAAAAATATTTTGAAATTGAAACGAATAAAAAGGAATGTGGAATGGTTAACGTCATTAAAAAAATGCATATGACATGAATTGTTTGTTTTAACGAGATCTCCATTTTTGTGCAGTAAATTTGTGTGTATCTCTTAAGGCTTTCCAGTTATGCAAGGATCGTCCAGAATGAAGAGTTTTTCAGAGGCCATTCCCTGAAAAGTTAAGATATTTGGTTTATTTGTAAATTGAATATCTTTAATATACGATATTTTCAGTAAAATCGTTAGATATTTTTGAGAAAATTAAAATTTTATAAAAGTATTCCATGTGAAGGGTAGTTTTTGGTAGGGGGATTTCCTTGAAAATTTTCGTCTCCCATCCTTGGAATGTGCTGAACTTAATTATCAAGTTTGGTATTTAACCGACTTTTCGTTTTTGAGTTATGTTGTTCTGACACACACACACACACACACACACACACACACACACACACACACACACACACACACACACACACACACACAGGGATCTTTTTCTAGGAATACTTTTTTTTTTTACACGGGGAATCAGAAAGCTGCATTTTCAGTGAAATCTCGGAATTATATTTTTGGATAGAATGCAATATTTTCTCTACCTATGTACTATGTACGAAATATAAAATGCAGTGATTGGCATTTCAACTATCTATTTTTAATTTATGAAAATCAGTAAGCACTGCTTTATTTGAAAACACAGTTATTTATTACCTGATAATTATTGAATAATGTCTGATAGTGGAATATGTATCAAATCTTGATTGGACATGAACTGAAAAAAAAAAAAAAGCCGAGCATTATTGCGCTTATCTTGATTCAGACGAAGATACGTACGGTGTAAGAAGTTAAGACATTGGCATCCCTGACGAAATGCTGCAACCGTAGAAGCTAATAGTTTTCTGGTCTAATTGTTTTTCTCGTCGCCGTGTTGACCTCAGCTGTTTTTTTGTTCTCGATCCTCGACTTTCTCAATAATTGTGACCGTGTATAAATGCTAGGTAGTGTTGACTCAGCGGTATTAGGCCTTGTAACGCCTCTCAAGTGCGAAACATCTTTTGTCTTTCCCACTTTCGATTCTCACTTTTTAACACTCTTGGTTTGCAGAAATTAATACGAACAAAGCAGTCAAAGTATCTGTACCTTACATGTTAAAGTAATGATACTGTCATTATAATCGTTTATACAAATGATACAAATTAATCATTATACCTTTTTTTATGAATAAAAATGAAGACTATTGATGCATTTCATTTATACTTTCTCTACTTATTATAGGAAGGAGCAGTATTGAAATCCAAACAAAAGTTCGATATCGACATTTCACAGTAACTATGTTTTGCTGCTCCGTGAACCCACAAGAATAAAAGGGCCTTTGTTCGTCTGAAAAACATAAGAAGGTTAAATAATATACGACAGGAAGACATTCAAGAAAATCTGCTCACCCAAAACTACCCTTTACCAAAAACTGATTTCAAAAGTTTTACTTTCTCAAAGTGGTCCTAACGTCTTTGATTATAATTAGAGGTGGTAAATTTCATGACAAATGAAATGTATATCTTGAATTTTCTGGAAATAGCAAATTAATTTCTGATTTACTTTTACATAACAAAAGAAGAAAAAAATAAAATGTTATCTCACACAATAGATCTCTTCAAGGACAACCAACCTGTGAAAATTTCCAATTTTTTTGAAAATTTTGATTTTTTAATTTTAACACGTTAATATACTGTGATCCTTCTAGATTAATATCGTTATTTTCAGTCACTTGTAACTTAAACATTTTTCACGTGATGTTTTTAATGGAATTTTTAATGGTAACAAATAGCACTTCAACCATTAAATTTCTATAAATGTATTTTCCTGCGCATGCAAATGCTCAAAATTCTCCTTTCGTAGACATTTCAGCCAATCAGTTTGATTTTTCTACCAGAGAACTTTAATATCATAATAAATAAAAATTATTTAATTCATTTTATAAGTAATGTTAATTATTAATTTGTATTCTGAATATTAATCCACAAAAGTAATGAAAAAAGTATGAATTAATAATTTAACATATGTACCTTTTCCTGCAGTAATATTCAATTAATTTGAAACTTTCCGATAATTTTTAAAGTGGTATTGCTGAAATGTAAATATGAAGTTGTTACAACATTTTGCAAAGTGAAGCGCAAGGAGCTTTTTTTGATAGAGGAGTTAAAAAACTAAAAAGAAAGTCTTAAAACTACTTGAGGCATTTGTCTCAAAATTATTTCCACGTAATAGAAGTATTTTGTAAAAAAATGAATGTAATTGCTTAAGAAACAGGGAATTTAAAAATTTCACAGCTTGGCCCCCCTGAAAGCACACAATTTACGTGGAATGTTTTGTTTTTTCTTCTTTTCTTTCTTTTAATGCGGATTCTTGTTTTTGTTTTAAACTTAAAAACTTTACACATGGGAAGTCTTTGTTTTTTCTTAGCTAGTCAAAATTATGACTAAAGACCATTTCTTAAAAGATCGGTCTACTTTTGCGGTACTACATTGGCCTATTGCCTTTGCATCTCAACGAAATTTTAATAAAACACAGGGCTACAAACGTTTAATTGGATTATTATGAAAAGGTAAAAGAATAAGCTTTTGTAAGAGTAGGTTGTTGAAGAAAAGTTTTTAAAGTAACGTGATTGTAACACAAGAATCAATTTTCTTTCTTTGTGTGCCAATGCATTAAATTGAAGATCTCTTTAGCACCTTAAAGATGAGCGGTATAATTTCACCATGATATCTATGAAGTAGTTTTCAGCGTAGAACACCAATTTAAGCCTTGATACTTCTAGGATACAAAATACCTAACTTTGGAAATCAAAGTGTGTTGGGGCCTTGCTCAGTTGTTGGAGCATCTGCGTACTGTGGGAATGGTCGCGAGCTCTATTCCCGGCTGAGGGTGAAGATTGTTCGCTAACCAAGATTATTTCCCATCCAGAGAATGGAGGTACGAATGAGATCATGACTGTGTGCGAGACCTAACATATAAAAACCTAAATAAATAGAATCCCAATGGGAACTTTACACGAGTTAACACCAACTATGAAGGGTAGTATTTTCCAAAGGTAAAATCTGCTGATATAACCATAATAAATGCCATATATTGAAGATATTTATATGACAAAATATATATCTTGAATTTTCTGGGGATAGTCTCAGAAGCCCTCTTCGTTTTGGTTTGATTTATGCGTAACTGTTAAACTGTAAAAGATAGAATTTATCTTGCTACAGAAAGAAAATTAAATCTCCTTAAAATACACAAATAAGTCTTATATATTTTAAGGGGCGGGAAATTAGTTATTTCGAAGATATTTTTTGTATTGCTTCTAACATTTTCATAAAACACACAAATAAGTCCTATACATGTTTTTAAATATTTCCGAGGTGTTTCTTGTCATTGATTTTAAAAGCTCCATAAAACACACAATAGTCACATATATTTGTTGTGGAATTAACCATTCCCGAGATAGTTCTTATTATTGGTTTTAAAATCTCCAACAGTATTGACTTTTCTCAGAGGGCAAATCGTTCACTTTTTTCAATCAGGTCATGCAAAGAGAAGGGAATTTCATTCTATTGGTTTAAAAGATTTGACTATCGCTTTAATTTAGTGTATTCCCTGATTTGCCTTGTAGTTACAAAGAACCAAGAAGTAACATTATGTATGTTAATGTTTATCTAGATTAGCATGAATTACATTGAAGAATATGATTTTTACTTTCTATAAATGTACTGTGTACATAGTATATAGACAAGTATTGCATTCCACCCAATAATTCTATACCGGGATTTCACTGGAAATAGACGTTTTAGGGTACCCTGTATAAACAAAATTTAAAAAAAAGGTCCTGTATGTATGTGTGTGTGTGTGTCAGTTGGTCCGTGCGTCCCTGTGTCCGTGAGCACGATAAGAACTTAATATATAAGTATACTATCTTCCAAAGAACCAACATGAAAATTTTGAATAAAATCACCCCAACCCACCCCCAGAATATCCTTTTCGAAAATATTGATTTATTCAAAAATTTCTAACGATTTTGATTAGAATACCATGTAATTAAGATATATTTACATCAAAAATGAAATGTACATCTTGAATTTTATGGGTATAGGCTCTGAAGACCTCTAACTCTGGATGGATTTTGCTAAATTTGCATAGCTTTAGATAAATCGTAAGATATAGACCAAAATTTATTGCAAAAATATGTAGATATCGCTAAAATACACAATTTGTCATATACGTTTTTCGTGGAGTTGACATTATTTTAGATATTCTTTCTTATTTGTTTCAGTTTTTAATTATTTAAATTTTTCACATACGGGAATTTGTCAACTCCTGGCAATGCAAAGAAACGGCTTTACTTCACATGGCAACCAGCTTTTAAAAGATTTGACTATTGTTTTAGCCTAATGTATTCCCTTATTTCCGTTCTACTTCCAATAAAGCATTTTTACTTTTTCTAAACGTGCTTGCACTCCACCAAAAAATTCGATACCGCTATTTCACCGGAAATATAAGTTTTAGGGTCCCCTGTATCCAAAAAAAAGTATTTTCAGGAAAAGGTCCGTGTATGTGTGTCCATGTGTCCATGTGTCCGTGTATCTGTGAACACGATAACTCAAAAAATGAAAAGTCGGTAAAATACCAAACTTGGTCTTTAAGTTTAGTATCTTCCAGGTATGCGACACGAAGATTTTGAGAAAAATTCCCCCACCCCCAACTACCCTTTACATGGAACTTTTTTGAAAATTTTGATTTTCTAAAAAATGGATCAAACGATTTTGATTAAAATATCGTATATTAAAGATATTTACATGACAAATAAAATGTATATTTTGAATCTTTTGAAAATAGCCTCTGAAGACTACTTTATTCTGGATCAATTTTATGGAATTTTGCATTACTGCTTAACCGTAAGAGATGGACAAACACTTACCACACAACAAATGTAGAGCACATTAAAACACACAATTTATGTTATATAAATGTTTTTCGTGGAGTTGATTGTTTTTTAGATATTACTTGTTTTTGGTTTCAGCTATAAAAGCTTATACTTTTCTCATACAGGAATTTGTAAACTCGTGTCCATACAACAAAGGAACTTCAGTCGCGGAGCAATCAGCTTTTGACTATTATTTTAACGTATGTTACCCCCTTATTTCGCTTCTACTAACAAGGAAGCAAGTAATAAGACTATTTCTGCTAATGTTTTCTCCATTAGATGAAGTAAATAGAATAATTGGTAAAGCTATACGAGAGTACCATCATATAAATATATCGTTAAGAATTGAACTAACCTCATAGAATAATTGGTAAAGCTATACGAGAGTGCCATCATCTTCAGAGCATCAAGGAGCTAATATGTTTTCATCTAGAATTGGAATATCCCACCGCTCCCGCCCTATAAATACTCTTTCTTAAATAGAAAATTCACGAAAATTATCATGGTGGGGGAAGAGTTAACAGCTGTTGCTAGTCGAGAAGTAAGTATTTATGGTCTAGAAACAATGAAATGCGTATGCTACCAACGTAGATAAAGTCACCAAATAAGAAAGAAAAAACAGTGAAGCTCAAGTCACCAACACTCGCACATTAACAATGGAGTGCTAAGGCTCAGCTGGTGAAACCGGTGGAAATTATTAAAACCAAAGAACAAGAAAGTCAGTTTATTGATACACACTAATCTAAGCCTAACACACCGAATGCTTCCTTCGCTCGCATGCTTTGGTTGGAACAATCAAAATGATTAAAACCAAAGTAGACGAAAACTAAGTAGTTTATTTAACACACTGGCCTAAACCTAAAACAGCGCATGCTCGCTCCGCTCGTATGCTTTAATGACACTAGTGTGAATTATTAAAACCAAAGTACATGAAAATCAGTATATTTACACACACACTAACCTAAACCTAACATAGCGCTCGCTCGCTTCGCTCGCATGCTTTGGTGAAACCAGTGGAAATTATTGAAATCAAAGTACAGGAAAATCAGTTTCTTTACACACTAACCTAAACCTATTACAGCGCATGCTCATTTCGTTCGTATGCTTTAGTGATACCACTTAAAAATACTAAAAACAAGTCACACGAAAATCACGTATTTACACAACAATAATGGATTCAGAACTCTAAAAACACAGAATCACTTTTAAAAAAAATGGCCTGTTACTTATGGACGCTGTTTAACTGCTTTGGTTCTCAGCGTCCCATTCTATATTGGGCGTGAAAGATCGCTTAATTTTGCTCAGAGGCCTCTCTTATCAGGTTCTTTTACGTGCCGTAAATCTACGACACGGGTCCCACAGCTTTACTTCCCTTCCGAAGGAAGCCTTGCTAAGGATTTTTACGCCCGAAAAAATCCATCGTCCTCTGCCGGGTTTGAACCCGCGAATGAAATTAGCATGGTAACCATTACACCACGGAGGGCGACTGGAATCACTTTTAGAATCGGCAGAATGGCATATCGCGGTAGTTTTTGTAAAAATGTTGCAAATCAACGTCATGATGTAAAAAAAAAAAAAACTTATGCCTTAAAATCAATCATAAAGCAACTCTAGTGATCTAATAAATAGCCACCAATGATGGTTCCACAACCTTTTAATGGCTAGTGATAAGCAGTTTTAAAATATTGGTAGTTCTGAAGTTTGCAACATGAACGTCAACTAAGAACGATTTAGGCGCCACCTGTCTGATAGCTAGTGAAACAATAGAAATTGTTGTAAAAAAGTTAAGCAAACGAATACTTTTGGTATATTTTAATGTAAATCGCGTACTTTGTTCAGACTTTAAGTCCAAAAATAAACAAGATATGTTTTTAAAAGTTAGTAATACAATGTTACGGTGAGTAAAAGTGAAAAAACTAATACGGAAAAACCTTTAGTGGAAGTTTAAGTGGTGGAACCAAGATATAGTAATAATGAATAATTTGTTGCAGTGATATAGAGAAAGTCGTGTGAATGGAACACATCAGACTTTTACTTTCTCTAGCCCCATATGTACAATGTACATAGGGATAGAGAAGGTATTGTAATGCATCCAAAAATTCCATACCGAGATTTCACCAGAAATATATGTTTTGGGGTTCTGTGAGTCCGAAAAAACCATGTTTAAAAAAATCCGTGTGTGTGTGTGTGTGTCTGTCTGTCTGCGTGTGTGTCTGTGGACAGCATAGCCCCTAAACAAAAAGACCGTTAAATACCAAACTTGGTATTTAAGTTTATTATCTTCCAAGGATAGGATACGAAGATTTTAAAAAAATTCCCCCACCACAAACTACCCTTTACATAGAAAAAAATTCGATAATTTTGATTTTCTTAAACATATCTCTACCGATTTTCATTAAAATCCCGTATATTAAAGCTATTTATGTCCGAAATAAAATGTATATATCGAATTTTTTGGGAATAGCCTCTGAAGAACTCTTTATTCTGGATGAATTTTGCTGAATTTTGCTTAGCTGCTAAACCATAAGAGATAGAAAAAAAAACATACCGCACAAAAAATGTACCTCATGACAAAACACACGATTTTTGTGCTTTACGTTTTTGTTGTGGCGGTAACCGTTTTCGAGATATTCCTTGTTATTGGTTTCAATTGTGAAGTACTTAAACTTTTCTCACACAGAAAGTGTCTATTTTTCTTTTGTTCTACTCCTGGCCAAGCAAAGAAGTGATTTGCAATGACAATCACATAACGATAGTTTTTAAAACATTTGACAATCACTTTAGCATAGTGCATTCCCTTATTCCTTTATACTTATAAGGAACTAAGTAACAACATTCTGCTAAAATTTATCTTGATTAGCATTGTGTACAAAGGAGAATAATCTTTTGTAGGAGTTTTGTAGAACAGCTAGAGAAAGTCATGAGAGTGTAACACATCAGATTTTTTCTAATTTTTATATCGACCAGCTGAAGTAGATAAAAGAATAAACTTTTTAACATTAATTTGTTACAGGGAAGTAGAGAATGTCATGTGAATGGAGCACATCAGAATTTTACTTTCTCTATACGCACTATTTACGTGGTGTATAGAGAAGGTATTGTATTGCACCCAAAAATTCGATACCGAGATTTCACCGGAAATACGTGTTTTTAGACCCCCTGAACCCAAAAAAAGCATTTTTAGAAAAATGTCCGTGTGTGTCTGTGGGCAGCATAGCTCAAAAATGAAAAGGTCGTTAAAAACCAAACTTGGTATTTAGGTTTGGTATCTTCCAAGGATGCGACACAAAGGTTTTCAAGAAAATCCCCCCACCCCAAACTACCCTTTACATGGAAAAAATGCGAAAATTTTGATTTTCTAAAAAATGGCTCTGACGATTTTGATTAAAATCTCGTAAATTTGAGGTATTTACTTGACAAATATAGTGTATATCTTGAATTTTCTGGGAATAGCCTCTGAAGACTACTTTAATCTGGATGAATTTTTCGGATTTTTGTATAACTGCTAAACTGTAAAAGATGGACAAAAACTTACCACACAGAAAATGTAGAGCACATTAAAACACCCAATTTATGTTATATACATTTTTTTTGTGGAGTTGATCGTTTTTAAGATATCCCTTGCTTTTTATTTTAGCTATAAAAAACTTATACTTTTCTCATACAGGAATTTGTCAACTCCCGTCCATATAAACAAAGGAGCTTCAGCCACATAGAAACCAGCTTTTGACTATCACTTTAACCAATGGTACTCCCTTATTTCGCTTCTGCTTACAAGGAAACAAGTAATAAGACTATTTCTGTTAATGTTTTCTGGATTAGCATGAAGTAAATAGAAGTAAGAGCTTTTTAATAATAATTTGTTGCAGATATGTAGAGAAAGTCATGTGAATGGAACACATCAGATTTTTTTTTTAAGAATAGTTCGTTCAGAAAAGGAAATATATAATTTTTTTAGAAAACCGTAAGTATTGGCGGTTTATCTGTCTGCCTGTGAACAAAATGACTCAAAAACATGAAATACCGAGTTTGGTATTTAAGTTCAGTAACTTCCGAAGATGCAACACAATGGTTTAAGGGCACGTCTACCTGAAATTACTTTTTACAAGGAACATTTCCGACATTTTATTTTTTTAAAAATGACTAATTCTTTTGATTAAATTGCAGTAGGTACGTTTATAATATTTTCATGACAATGACATTCATATCTTGAATTTTCTGGGAAATAGCCTTTGATGTTCTCTTCATTCAGGACGACTTTTCTATAACTGACAAACCATCTCAGATAAGAAAATATCTTACTACATAAAAATGTCGATCTTGTTAAAGCACACAATTTATGATAGATACATTTTTGCGAAGTTAAGCCCTATCCCAGATATTCTTTATTAATGGTTTAAATTTTTCAATAGTTTAATATTTATGGGAAGTCTCATTAGTTTTTCTCTTTCTTTTATATCCAAGCCTTATAAAGAACACCTAATTTAAATAATCACATAATGCCCAGTTCTAAAAATATTTTACTAACGCTTTATCCCATGGTATTGTCGTATTTTCCTTCTACCTACAAGGAAGCAAGCAATAATTTCTGTTAATATTTATCTGGATTAGCATGAAATAGGTTTAATAACAAGCTTTTGAAAGATTATTTAAAAGTTGCAGAAACGATAAAATTATGTGAATGAAACACATCAGACTTTTTTCCAGTTTAACGTCATTGCAACAGTATATTAGCCCGTTTTGTATTTTATTAGTTTAATTATTATTTTTGCCTACGGTTAATATAGGAAATATATCTGCTTCAGCAGCCAAGACTGAGCAGATTGCAAAACACAAAACTTCAGGGTGAGTTGCTATTGTGCACTCCAAGGTTACTTTCTTTGTTAATCTTAGCAACACTATTGCCTTTGTAAGAGTAAGATTTTAGTACATTAGAGACATAAGTAACAGGGTACTTTTTAGAGAAAGGTTTCTTCCCTAAAAGTTAGCAGCTCTGGACTTTTCCATTATAAAGAGCGGTCCCGTGAGGCAAATACAAAGAACTTACAAAATTAGTCACGCGACAACGTTATTTTCGCCTTTCTTTTTAGCCAATCAAGAATGAGCTTCAAGATTGGAAATTTTAGGTATATAAGCGATACGCTTACAAGAAATTAGGCTCCTTGTGCTGCTTCTTGTTGGATTTCATGTTACACTTGTGATGCTGTACGCGGTACGCTATAGGCTGTACCTTGTACGTACGTGAATGCTGTAATGTTAGTGCCTGAGTATGTGATCTTATTAAGCGAAACATTGCTGTTATCGCACGAGTTGGTTTGTCGCGTAATAGGGAAGTACGCAGTAGTTACCGATGACCGCCGAAAACAAGAACTTAGTAAGCAGAAGAAAATAGTTATTAATATTTCTAGGTCTTCAAGAACTACTATGTCGGGAGTCGTTCGTAGGATTAGTGCCTCAAAAGTAACCAAGGTGAATAAAAGTTCTCAATACCGAAGAATGTTAAAGTGAAGTACTTCTGTTTGTAAGTCTACCCCGTGTCACATACACCAGTCATCCTTTCTCCCCTTAGTGAGAATCAAGTTCGTGTTCTACATGGATGAGCCTAGCCGGCGCACCAGAGAACTACAAAGAGGTATGTACACGCTTGTTTATAAAGTATTTCACTGGCGCTAATTCAGACCGACTCCAAGGTAGACGAAAGTGATAGCGACACCTTTCAAGAAAGAGAAATCACCTTAACCAGATCCGTATTCGAGAGCTCTTGAACGTGAGGCGGACTCGCTAACCCCATCACAAAAGTCAACTTGTAATTTCTATTTGTATTTTCTATATTAGATACATAAAAATTAAAACAAGCTGTTCTTAGAAAAGAGTATTTTTTATCTACATAATGCTAATTAAGATACACAGTTACAAAAAATATTCTTATCACTTAGCTACTTATATGTGGAAAGAAATAAGGGAATATAATAAGCTAATGCTACAGTCAACTCTTTTTAAAAGCTATCGCTATGCGATTATCACTGAAATTCGGTTCTCTTTTTTGTGTAAGTAGGTTTTTCTCCTTTTCTTAAGATTCACTAGATTTGTAAAACTTATTCAGAATGAAAGGGAGTTCAGCAGCTATTCCCACGAATAATCAGGATATATTCATTTTGTTTGCCTGTAAACATCTGTAATAACAAGCGTTAGAGACATCTTTAAAAAATTTATAATTTTGAGAAATGTTCCATTTAAAGATGGAATGTTATTGAAAATGTTAGTGTGGCAGCTTGAAAGATATTAAACTTAAATACCAAGTTTGGTTTACCGACTTTTCATTTTTGAATCATGCTGTTCAAAGACAGACACACAAAGACACACACGGACCTTTTTTCTAAAAATACATTTTTATTAAGAAGTTTCCTAAACAGTATTCCGGTAAAATTACAACAATAAATTGTTGAGTAGTGTGTCTACCTCACATTCAGAGGTCGCGAGTTCAAATCTCGCTTAGGGTGAATTACCTGGATAAGGATTTTTCTGGGTTTTACCTTATTCGCAGAAGACGAGTGTCGAGTAAGTTTAGTCTCCATGGACTCCCACACAATTTGAACATCATTTTAAGATGATGATGATGATGATAATGGTGTTTAAGGTCGCTCAACTGCCGAGGTCATAAGTGCCCTTATGATTAAAACTTGGCAATAGGCAGTAAGAAAATACACACAAAAAAAAAAAAAAAAAGTAAACACAAGTAAAAAGCTAACACAGTTGAAACGGAAGTAACAGAACTGTCCAGCCCTCTAACCAGAGCTGGATATAAAACTCCATCTAAAATCAACACATTAAAACCAAAAGTGTTTAAAAAACTGCTATCACACTAAAACGTCAAGGTAAAAGAAACTTTTGCTAAAAATTTAAAAACCCTGTCCACTGCTCTTGGGTCATCTGCCAGGACCTCAGCAAGAGAGGCCGGCATGCCCATAGATAACCGAATGTGTGCCAGGTGACCACACTCCAGCAACACATGATGAACTGTCTGTGCCTCCCCACAGAGCGCACAGGCAGGAGCAGGTTCACGTTTAAAAAGGTAACTGTGAGTAAAAATACAGTGGCCAATTCTTAGCCGAGCTAGTACTACCTCCTCCCGGCGGAATAAACGAGAGGAGGTCATCCAGTTGACAGGGAGGTCCTTCACCTCTCGCAGCTTATTACCACGGAGAGCCGACCACTCCGCATGCCAAGTCGAAAAAACGGCTCTCCGTACAACCACTCTAAAATCTTCTGCTGTTGAATGGGTAATCGTAACACTGGGCGCTGTGACTGCCGATTTCGCTGCCAAATCCGCCGTGTCACTCCCTGGCAATCCAACGTGTCCAGGAATCCATGCGCACTCCACATTAAAACCAAAAGCGTGCAAAATGTGGAGAACGTCCTGGATGCGCTGCACTAAAGGATGGTAATTGTACAGCTCACGAATGCTCTGAAGGGCACTAAGGGAATCACTAAGAATAAGGCAGTCACCTAATTTTCGACGTCGAATATACAGAAGGGCTTGATAAATAGCATATAGCTCGGCAGAATATATAGATGTGCAACTAGGCAAACCGTAAGTACAAGTTGCGGTGCCAGTGACAAAGGCACATCCAACACCGTCGGGGCTCTTGGTGTAAATACAAATACGGCCACTGTATTTGGATAAAAATTCTAAAAAACAACGACGAATACAATCAAGAGGCGTAACAGATTTCCCGTAAAGCGTCATCCCGAGATCGACATGGGAGGTAGCGCGTAACCAAGGGGGGTGTATACGCTCTCCCTTGGATAACAGCCGAGGAATGTCAACATGGTGCTGGCGTAGAAGCTCACGGAAACGAAAACCTGCTGGCCTGGGGCTCAGAGAGCGGAGGCAGTATCGCTCGTGCAGCTCAGGGGAGAAAAACGCGTGATTAAGTTGGATGCCCAGGCATACACTTCAGCCCACAGCCATAATTAGCAAGCAGGACATCACGCCGACAACGCAGAGGAGGTTCTCCCGATTCGGCGGAGAGGCTAACAACTGGGCTCGTTGGAAAAGCTCCAACGGCCACACGGATGCCCTGGTTATGGACTGTGTCTAACCTTCTGAGCACTGAAGGTCGAGCTGAAGAATACACAATGCTGTCATAGTCCAACTTCGAACGAATCACAGCACGATAAAGACGGAGCAATGCCGTCCGATCCGCACCCCAAGATTTGCCAGTTAGTATCCGTAAAAGATTTAGAGAACGGTCACATTGTGCTCTAAACTGTGCTATTTGTGGTGCCCAACAAAGTTTCCGATCGAAGATCAAACCAAGGAATCTCGCCTCGTCTGCGAAAGGAAGTAAATCTGGCCCGAGTCGAAGACGCGCCAGAAGTTAACGCAGACTGTCTTCTCAGAGGAGAAACGAAAACCGTGTTTCGAGCTCCAAGCATAGAGATTGTCCAAACACCGCTGGAGACGGCGTTCCAAAAACGGTGTACGCTGAGAAGTACAGAAGATGGCAAAGTCGTCCACGAATAAACAGGAAGAGACACCTTGAGGCACACATAGTGATATGGAATTTATCGCAATAGCAAATAGAGTCACGCTGAGTACCGAGCCCTGCGGAACTCCGTTCTCTTGAATAAAATGGTTAGAGAAAACCGAGCCCACCCTCACTCGAAAAACGCGGTCCCGCATAAACTCCTGAATGACCAACGGTAGGCGTCCACGTATGTTCCAGTTGTGCAGAGAACGCAATATTCCCGCCCGCCAACACGTGTCGTAGGCCTTCTCGAGGTCAAAAAATATCCCAACTGTGGGGCTGTTCTTAAGAAACCCGTCCATAATCTGAGTTGACAGAGAGACAAGGTGGTCAGCAGTTGAACGTCGTCGTCGAAAGCCACACTGGATGTTCGTCAGAAGATTGTGGGATTCCAGCCACCACACCAACCGTCCATTAATCATGCGTTCCATCACCTTGCACACGCAACTGGTGAGGGAAATAGGACGGTAACTGGAAGGAAGATGGCGGTCCTTTCCAGGTTTAAGAATGGGTATGATGGTGGCCTCCCGCCACTTGTCTGGAAAAATGCCATCAACCCAGACACGATTATAGACCTCGAGTAGGAAATCTTTGCCATCAGGAGAGAGATGTTGCAACATTTGGACGTGCATACCATCTGGCCCTGGTGCTGAGTGTCGTGAAGAGGAGAGTGCATTATCTAGCTCTGCCAGGGTGAAAAGGCGATTATAATCCTCAAGGTTGCCAGAAAGAAACGAGAATTCTTGAGATTCCACCTGATTCTTAACTGTATGAAACTCAGGGGAATAATTGCCTGAGCTAGACACCTGAGCGAAAGCACTTCCTAAAGTATTCGCCACGTCAAATGTATCAACAACAGCTCCGGTAGGTGTTTTGAGACCGGCGATGGGCATATGGTTCGGTTTCCCAGCCACACGTCTTAACTTATCCCATACGACAGAGGAAGGTGTATGTCGATTAAAGGAACCCACGAATTTATTCCATGACATCTTTTTACTATCCTTAATAACCCGCCTAGAATGTGCACGCATCCGTTTATAGTGTATCAGGTTATCCAGTGTAGGAAAACGCTGGAAAACCCGTAGAGCTCGTCTGCGAGCGCGAATAGCATCCCGACAGTCATCGGTCCACCAAGGTACCGGAAATCGACGGCTGTAGCCAGTCGAACGCGGAATGGATTGCTCAGCAGCAGAAAGAATGGTCCCTGTGAGATGTTCGACCAAGTGGTTCACAGAGTCATGCTCTTCGTAGCTAAATTCAGCCAAGTGGGAGTACAGTTCCCAGCTGGCGTGGTCTAGGCGCCAACTAGGTAAACGGGTGGAACATACAACGGGTGTCAAGACACTAATACGACAAGGAAAGTGGTCACTAGAATGCAAATCCGAGATGATATTCCAGCATAAGGTGACTGCTAGCTGAGGGGAACAAATTGCAATGTCAATGTGTGAAAAACTATGAAAGGCGTCAGAAAAAAAGGTGGGCTCTCCGGTGTTCAAGAGAGCAAGATTCTGACTATCCAAGAAGTCTTTAAGTAGCGTACCTCTCGCACAAGCCCGAGGAGAGCCCCAAAGAGGGTGATGGGCATTGACGTCGCCTACCAATAAAAAGGGTGATGGCAACTGCGAAATGAGGTGTTCTAAGTCGCTCTGCGAGAGGTCCGCAGATGGAGGCAAATAGATACTGCAAATGGTGAATAAAGCGGAGGGTAGCTTAATGCGGACAGCAACGGACTGGATTGCAGATTGTATGGGTACGGAGTTGGCAAAAATATCATCTCGAATAAGCATCATAGTGCCCCCATGTGCCGGGACACCGTCCTCCGGGGATAAATCACATCGTACTGCCTGATGGTAACGGTGTCCTGTGGACGGAGCTTCGTCTCTTGTAAGCATACAGCCAAGGGTTCATGCTGGCGCAGCAACAAGTCAAGCTCTGGTCGATGTGGTCGAATTCCGCGTATGTTCCAATGGAGGATAGCCATAGAGTATATTATGGGATAAGTTTCAAATCGAAAGACGCTTCTGCAGATTGGGATTAGCTGGTCGGTTCAATTTGTTCTTCTTAGGCGTTGGGCTAGTACTATTTTCAGGAGCACGATCCTGCCGTTTCCGCACTGTCCCTCTGGCAGTGGCGGCAGAATCCTCCTGGTCCATCTCCTCCACAAGGGAGGTCCCTTTTTCAAGAGCAAATTTCGGTCCGAGAAGTTCGAACCGATTGGATGTGCTGATCGGCGAAGACGGCCGTTGCCGATTCACGCCCTCCTCCCCAGATGACCCTTCAGAGGAGTATACACGTGTGGAGTTGCGTGTACTTTTTTTACCCTTAGATGACTTGGTAGAAGATTGCACATTCTCTTTCAAGAAGTCTTGTCGTACATACTTGTCTTAAACTGTTTTTCCGGGGCAGAAGACGTCGTGAATTTACCAGCTTTAGTTCCCGAGGTCGAGGCTTTCGGTGACAAGTGTGCAGGACTATTCTGTAAGCTGTCGGATTTGGCAGATGTTGATACCAACTTGGGTGTAGGTGTCGAAGGCTTTGGCAGCGCTTGGGCTAAAATAACCTTTTCCGCAATTGTAGCCCCGTTCATATCGCCGGTCTGTGTTGAGATTTCCCGACGCGGTACCGGTTTAGCTGCAACTGAGCTATAGGTACCGGACCTCGGGGCAGAGGGTTGGCAGAGTCGCAGGAGCTTCCGGGCTTCCAAGAAGGACACCTTCTCTTTCACCCGTATCTCCTGGATCGCTCGTTCCTCTGTGAAACGGGGGCAGTCTCGGGAACTAGATGGGTGTTCCCCGTTACAGTTCACACACGATGGAGCTGAAGCACAAGCCCCATCGTGGGAGATGTCACCGCAGTGGACGCAGGTGGACCTGCCTGTACACAACTCACTAGTGTGACCATAACGTTGGCATTTAAAGCACCTCAGCGGATTGGGTATATAAGGCCTAACTTCGATGGCTTCATACCCTGCCCTAATCTTTTAAGGGAGGTCAACCCGATCAAAAGTAAGAAACAGGGTACGAGTAGGCAGGAATTCACCGTTGATCTTACGTTGTACCCGATAAACAGATGAGACACCCTGAGTCGCAAGATTTTCTTGGATCTCCTCAATGGACAAACCGTCCAACGCGCGGGTTGTTACTACACCGCGGGAGGAGTTCAGCGACTTGTGCACCTCGACCTTCACTGGATAGCTGGCTAACACGGTGGCTTTAAGTATCCTTGCAGCTTGCGAGGCGGAGTTGGCTTCTACAAGAAATGTACCATTGCGAGCTCGAACGCAGGATTTAACCGGACCAGCAATGGCATCGAGACCCTTTTGGATAGTAAAAGGGCTCACCGTAAGGAACTTCTTACCTTCCTCTGTCCTATGAATAACCAAGTAGCGAGGACCACATGACTCGACTACTTCCTTTCCAACGTCTTTATTTGAATTAAGGGGTTTTAGTTTTGGTGCCATAGAAAAAATGGTATAAATTCATCCCACAGTGCTCCCCACCCACCACGGAGCCCAACGAGGGGTCACCCCACTGGGGTGGCAGGGCTACACAGGGGATATAGCGGGCTCGCCGTCCCACTCACCCTGGAGTTCGGTGTAATACCTAGTCCTGGCCGATTGACTAGGGGTGGGTTAGTCCCTAGCCTCCCCTTTAGGCAAATCAGAAACCAAAGCTGTGTATTAGGCTGCGCACCCTCCCCAGTTACTGAAAGACAGAAGCCCAGGCTCAGGTACGCAACCCTCAACCAACCAGGATATTCCTTTTCACCGACACGGGTCTCCACGCACGGCCTACACGTGGGTGGGCATTTTGACCTTCTGACTCCCTCACCACTCTGAGGTTGCCCACAGAGGGAGTCAAGGTGGCTCGGGACCCCGGGTGCGCCTAACCCGTACCTACCGTAGTAGGCCCCTGGGGGGGATCATTTTAATTTCATTCATCGTCCGATATGACCAACCAGGTTAATGGGTGATAAGCTACAAAAAAATCTAATGTGTTCCATTCGCATGGCTTTCTCTACATTTCAACGAAAAAGTATTGTTAAAAAGCTTCTCGTTAATCGAGAAAAAAATAGCAGAAATGTTTTTATTGCTTGCTTCCTTGTAAACAGAAGGGAAATAAGGGAGTACCATAGTCTAAAGTGATAGTAAAATGTTTTAGAAGCTGGTTACTAAATGATTGAGTTCCTTTGTATGAACAGGAGTAGAAAAATTCTCATATGAGTAAATATCTCAAAACGGTCAACTCCGCGAAAAACATGTATATAACTTAAATTGTGTATTTTAACGTGCTCTACATTTTTTCTTAAGTAAATTTTTGTCTTTTTCTTACAGTTTACCAGTTATGCAAAATTCCGACAAATTCGTTCAGAATAAAGATGTCTTCAGAGACTATTTCCAGAAAATCCAAGATATACATTTTATGTGCTATGTAAATATCTATAATATACCATATTTTACTCGTTTGAGCCATTATTTAGAAAATGACAATTTTTCAAAAATGTTTCCATGAAAAGGATAGCAGAGGGTGGAGGGATTTTCTTGAAAATCTTCGTATCACATCCTAGAAAGTTACTGAACTTATATATCAAGTTTGATATTTAACGGACTTTTCGTTTTAAGCTATGCTTCTCAAAGACAAACACACAAACACGCACACACGCGGACATTTTTCTAAAATGCTTTTTTTTGGATTCAGTGGATCTCAAAACATATATTTGCGGTGAAATCTCGGTATTGAATTTTTGAGTGCAATACAATACCTTCTCTATACACTATGCACAGCGAAAGTAAAAATGGAATATAATACTTCCTCTATCCACTATGTACATTGTACTAAGTATGTGCTAAAGAAAGTAACATTGCTCTGACTAACCTTTATAATATAGATTATAACAAAAGGGCTTATTCCTATAATAAGGATATTGATGTACGATAACAGTGAAGAAAGCTGGGCCCGCTGTACAAACTGCTCCTGAGAGACACCCCCAACACATATTTTGGTTATAAATATTTATTTTGATAGTCTCACAAAGAAACCCATAATATTTTCTTGAAAAAGGCGAGGCTAGTAAACCCCGTGACAGAAAAGACGCCAGAGCTCAGGTTTCTTTAGCTAACAGCTTACCTCGACGTAATCAAGGGAAGGCTCAACTTGACACCTTGGGTGCGAGGAAAAAGAAACTCAAATACGAAGTAGGAATTAAGGCTGGTATGGAACAAGATCCTCTGCAACAGGATAATCAGTACCTTCATCTTGGCAGCTCTCCCTCTCTGATTGTATACAAGAGATAAAAAAAACCACCCTCTCGCTATCAGAAGCTTCTTTCCGGGTAGTGTCAAATGTTCAATTAACTTCGCCGAGACCGAATTGTTGCAGCGTAATCTAAAAAAAAAAACCTCATATGTTGCATTTACAGGACTTCCTTTACCCATCTATTTACAAATTATTCTTAAAAAATAGGGTGTGCTCCATTCACATGATTTTCTCTACATGTCTGCAACAAAGTATTGTTAAAATGCTTGTACTACTATTTACTTCATGCTAATCCAGGCAAAATTAGCATAAATTGTCGTATTACTTCCTTCCTTGTAAGTAGAAGGGAAATAAGCTTAGCAGAGACTAAAGCGATAGTTAAATTTTTACTTTCTCTACACGTACCATGTACATACTGTATAGAGAAGGTATTGTATTACACCCAAAAATTCGATACCGAGATTTCACTGGAAATACATGTTTTGGGTTCCCCTGAATCAAAAAAAAAAGCATTTTTGGAAAAAGGTCCGTGTGTGTGCGTATGTGTGTCTGTGGACAGCATAGCTCAAAAACGAAAAGACCGTTAAATACCAAACTTGGTATTTAAGTTTGGTATCTTCCAAGGATGCGACACGAAGATTTTCAAGAAAAGCCCCCACCCCCAACTACCCTTTACATGGAACTTTTTTCGAAAATTTTGATTTTCTTAAAAATGACTAATGATTTTGGTCAAAATATAGCATTTTAAAAATATTCATGTGGCAAATAAAACTTATACTTTGAATTTCCTGGGAACAGTCTCCGAAGACCTCTTTATTCTGATTGAGTTTTGTAGAATTTGTATTACGGTTAAACCGGAGGTGATAGGCAAAGACTTTCTACAAAATAAAGATAACTCTCGGTAAAACACATAGTTCTTGATATATACGATTTTCTTGTAGAGTTGACTGTTTTGAATTTTAAACCAATTAAATTTTCTCAAACGGGATCATGCAAAGGGAACCGAAACTCAATTGTTTCACATAGCAACCAGCTTCTAAAAGATTTGACTTTAGCCTAGTGTATTCTCTTATTCACCTTCTATTTACAAGGAAGCAAGTAATAAGACTAATTAATTCTGCTAATGTTAACTAGTTTAGCTTGACGTAGATAAAAGAATAGTATTTTTTAAGAAACATTTGTTTGTGGAACAGCTAGAGAAAAGTATGTGAATGAAACAAATCGGATTTTTATTATTTTCTAAATGACTCTAGTGATTTTGATTAAAATGCCACATATTAATGCCATTTCTATCACAAATAAAATATATATATCGACTGCTTCCGTGGTCGAGTGGTCAGCGGGCTGACTTCTCACCCGGAGGTCCCGGGTTCGATTCCCGGCTGGGGCGGGGAATTTTTCTTTTTCCGGAATTATTCCCTATCCCCCATAGAGTCTGGAAGTATGGATGTGAGAGTGAATGTGCGTGTGTTTAGTAATATAAAGTTTAACCTAATGTTCTGAACCTACAGTTTCACAAGTGAAAGCCCCGATATGACCATTGATGTTAAAGGGGGCTATACAAATGAAGCAATTAAAAAAAAAATGTATATATTGAACTTTCTGGGAATAGCTTCTAAAGACCGGTTTATTCTGGATGAATGTTGCATAATTTGGTATAACTAGTAAACCGTAAGAGATAGAAAAAATCTTACTATATAAAAATGTAGATCTTGTTAAAATACACAAGTTATGTCATATATATATTTTTTTTTTTCGTGGAGCTTACAGTTTCCCAGCTATTCCTTGTTATTAGTTTCAATTGTGAAGTACTTATACTTTTCTCAGACGGAAGTGTCCGTTTTTCTTTAGTTCTACTCTTGGCCAAGCAAAGAAGCGATTTGCAATGACAATCGCATAACGACAGCTTTTAAAGCATTTCACTGTCACTTTAGCATAGTGCATTCCCTTAGTTCCATCCTACTTATAAAGAACTAAGTAATAAAATTCTGCTAATGTTTATGTCGATTAGTATGGTGTTGAAAGAAGAATTATCTTTTGTGAGAAGTTTGTTTGTAGAGTAGCTAGCGAAGTCATGCGAGTGTAACGCATCCGATTTTTTAAAAGTTGGTTGCTATGAGATTGATGTTTCTTTGTTCGTATGGCCAGGAGTTGAAAAAATCCCGTATGAAATGGAAATGGCGTTTTATTTATAGACGCTCTTTAACTGCTGTCATTCTCAACGTTCCATTCTATACTGAGCGTGAACGGTCGCTTAATTTTGCTCAGAGGCCTCTCTATCAGGCTTGAGGTTCTTTTACTTACAAGAAAGCAAATAATAAGACTAATGTTTTTTCGATTAGCATGAAGTAAGTAGAAGCATAAGCTTTTTAACAATAAGTTGTTGCAGAGATGTAGAGAAAGTCATGTGAATGAAACGTATCAGATTTTTTTTCAAATAAAGCCTATTTAGGTACAAATATGTTGTAAAAATGTCAGCCGATAGAATCAATTAATTTCTGAGATAATGGGGCATTTGTATAGAAAATGTTTCTTCTTCAGAAACTGCTTTCAAACATAAAAAAATCTGATGTTTTCCATTCACATGACTTTCTCTACTTCTGTGTAACAAATTATTGCTAATAAGCTTATTCTTTGTTCTATTTACTTCATTCTAATCGAGAAAAAATGAGCAGAAATAGTATTGCTTCTTGCTTCCTGGTAAGTAAAAGCGAAATATGGGAGTATTATAGGTTAAAGTGAAGTCAAAAGCTGGTTACTAGGTGACTGAAGTTCCTTTGTTTTTATGGACACGAGTTGAACCAAAAACAAGGAATATCTCAAAAACGATCAACTCCTCGAAAACAATTTATATAACATAAATTGCGTGTTTTAATGTGTTCTACATTTTTTGTGTGGTAAGTTTTTGTCCATTTCTTACGTTTAGTAGTTATGCAAAATTCCTCCAAAATAAAGCAGTCTTCAGAGGCTATTCCCAGAAAATTCAAGATATACATAATATTTGTCAGGTAAATATCTGTAATATACGATATTTTAATCAAAATCGTTAGAGCCATTTTTGAGAACATAAAAGTTTTCAAAAATTTGACCAAGTAAATGGTAGTTGCGGGTAGGATGATTTTCTTATAAATATTCGTGTTTCATCCTTGGAAGATACTGAACTTAAATGTCAAATTTAGTATTTAACGGACTTTTCGTTTTTGAGCTACGCTGCCCAAACACACACACATACACACACACCCACACGCACTCAGACACGCGGACATATTTCTAAAAATGATTTTTTTTTTCGGATTCAGGGTGTCCCAAATATGTATATCCGGTGAAATATCGCTATCGAATTTTGGGTGCAATACAATACCTTCTCTATACACTATGTACATAGTACGTGTAGAAAAAGTAAAAAGCTTACTCTCCTATCTACTTGTTAATCGTTTGAAGAAATAGCTTCAGTACACATTTCGTTGTGGATACAAAGGGAGTCCGAAGCGATAGCCAAATATATAAAAGCGTTTTATTTTCTCTACACGTACTATGTTAGTACATAATATAGTTGTATTCCACCCAAACATTCTAAGTGGAGTTTAAAACAAAAATATATGTTTTGAGATTCCACTGAATACAAAAAAGTATTTTAAAAAAGTCCGTTTGTTTTTGTGCGTCTGTGAACAGCGTAACTCAAAGACGAAAATTCAGTTAAATGCCAAATTTGGGATTTCTCTTTACCATCTTACGAGGATGGGAAACGAAAATTTTCAAAAAAGCTATCCACCGCAATATACTTTTTGCGTAGAATCCTTTTAGAAATGTTTAATTTTAAATAAAACGCCGTATATTACAGAATGGAATATAAAATTATATCTTCATGTATATTTGTTGAGAGTAGCCTCAAGTCCTCTTCATTCTGGATGAAATACAGATCTCGTCAATACACACAATTTATGTTTGGTACGTGTTTGTATGTTTGTTTGATTTTGTGTGTGTGTGTGTGTGTGTGTGTGTGTTTTGGAGCTCACCATCCACGAAATACTTCTTGTTATTGATATATTATAGTTTTATTGTATGTATACTTTTCTCGATCTTCTCAAACAAAAGTTAGCTTTCGTTTTGTTTTACTCCTGGCAACACAAAGAGAACAGAATTCTATGATAATTGCACAGTAAAATATTTGACTACCGCTTTGCTTAGTGTATTCCCTTAGTCCCTTCGACTTATGAAGTACTAAATAATAGGACAATTCTGCTACTATTTATCTCGATTAGTATGAATGAGATAGAAGAACATTCGTTTGCAAGAAGTTTATTTGCAAAACAGGTAGAGAGGGTCATGTGAATAGAACACATCAGCTTCTGTTTAATTATTTTATTGTATTTTATATTTATTATTGCTTGTGTGTTTGAACAGCACTACTCTGATGTGCTGCATTCACGTAACTTTCTCTATATTTATTCTTACAAAAGCTTATTCTTCTTTCACTATATATTTAGATATCTGAATGAGCATTAACAGAATAATTTTATTGAATATTATTGCCTTGTACTTCGGAGTATATTGAAATACAAAATAAAACTTTCAAAAGTAGGTCGCGATGGGAGGGTATTGAAATTGCATTCTCTTTGTTTTACCAGGTTTAAGGAAAGGAATAATGACTTTCCATTGGAGAAAAGCGTGAGTGTTGCAAAATTTAAACCAATAAACAGGAATCTCTCGGAATAGTCAGCTCCACAAAAGTATTGTACTTAAAAGGAAGTTTAGGAAATGGGATATTTTCTTGAAGTTGCTGAACTCATTCATACCAAATTTGTTTTTGAGTTATGTCCAAAGACACACACACGGACGTATTGCTAAACATTTTGTGGGGGGGGGGGGATTCACGAAACTCTTAAAGGTATATTTCGAGTGATATTTTGGTTGGAATGCACTATCTTCGCTCTCAAAGTACCTTGTTAAAAGTAGAGAACGTAAGAAAGAAACGTCAGGTAAATAACAAACTGGAATTTTACCGGAAACATATTTTGGGACTCGCTGATCCAAAAAAAGCATTTTTAGAAATATGTCTGCTAGTGTGTTTGTGTGCGGTGTGTCTGTGGGCGGCATAGCACAAAAACGAAACTTAGTATATAAGTTCAGTATCTTCCAAGAATGGAACACAAAGATTTTCAAAAGCATTTCCAACTCTGAACTACCCTTTAGATGGAATATTTTTAGAAATAAATTATCTCAAAAATGGCTCTAACGATTTTTATTAGTAGGTCATAATGTTTAAGATATAACTAGTATAACGTATGATAAAATATTTGCTGTAATACTCACTTATAACATTTTTTGTTAAAAACCTCTAAATGTATATTGTTCTGTGTCACTTGGCAAACTCATTTATGAGTCAGACTAATAAATAAATAAATAAATAAAATGAAGTAGATATTGAATTTTGTGGGAATTGCCTCTGAAGACCTCTACATTCTGGATGGCTCTTCTGCAACTCTTAACCTCTAAGAGACAAAAACCTACTATGCAATAAATGTAGATCTTATTAAAACACACAATGTACATGAATTGAATTTATTTGGTAGAGTTAACCGTTTCCGAGATATTCTTTGTCATCGGTTTTAATTTTAAACGTTTCCCAAGCTGAAGGTCAATTACTTAACGTTTGGTATTTAACAGTTTTATTGTTTTTTGACCATGCTGTCCACACGTACACACACATGGACCTTTTTCTAAACAAGCTTTTTGGGCCCAGTGGACCTCAAAACATATACTTCTTGCGAAATCTTGACATCGAAGTTTTGTGGGGAATACAATATCTGCTCTATACTATACGTGTAGAGAAAGTAAAAACAATCTTTTAATATTGTTGCTTGGCTGATGGCTATGTGATGGACTTGAAATTTCGTTCTATGTGTACGACCAGGATGCAAAAGAAAGAAAAACAAATGACTTCTCATTTGAAGAAATTTTAAGTGCGAAATTTAAAGAACAAGCAATCAATGTCACGGAAATTGTTATCCCCAGAAAATGTATAAAAAATAAAGGATGTGCTTCAACGATATATAAGTATTATATACCTGTACGTGCATTGTATTTCGAAAATTAAAGATATTGTGTAAATGTTAGTAATTATAATGTTTATTAAAGTTATCCTTTTCTTGTGGCAATGACGTATGTTCGTATTAGTGTGAGAAACAGGAAGTTAGGTTTTGCTGTCGGCTCCACAAATATCGCATTTACCACGATGAAATAGGTTCTGTTTAGCTGAATTCCGGGTTTCTCAGCATAATGCTAACGTTAGGTCAGTTTAGAAAATCACTTAAAACCTCTGACATAATGTTTGACTCTGCTTTAGTCCATTGTTTCCCTTATTTGCCTTCTACTTAGAAGGAACTAACAAGTACAAGCTAATTTCTGCAAATGTTTATTTCGATTAGCATGAAGTACATAAAAGAGTAATATTTTGTAAGAATAGTTTATTTGCAGATCACGTAGAGAAACTCATTCGAAAGTAACAGGTCAGATTCTTTGTAATGGAATGGAATACTTTTTCTACTTACAAAGGCAGTGGTATAAAAAGTAAAAATGGAGGAATTAAAGGTATACCTAGAGCAAAAAAGTTTCGAAATGTGGGGGGAAAATCTGATCTTCTTGAATAACGTATGTTTACAATTTAATCATGAAACTCGTTGAAGTATTTTTGGGTTCCTGATTTTGGCTTTGATGTTCGGCTACCGGCCTACAGTCAAATCTTAAAAAAGTAAGATATGTCATGAAACCAGGAAATGCCGTATTGTATTAAATCCCGAAGGCTTCACTATAGCGCTGGCTTCGTTATCGATTTCGCGCGGTTGCATCATTATTTGTGGAGCGTAAGATTTGGTGATTCAGTGATTTATTTCAGGCATTGTGAAGATTTAATGCTGTCCATCGTTGGAAAATAAGAAGAGTTTGTTCCTGGATTGCTTAACACCACGGCTGAATCAAGGTTCACATTCTTGGGACACCGGAAGACCGCGTTTGCTGTTCGCCGGTTATAATTGAGGTTAGTTTAATCTTTCGTGCATTGTAAATACGTATTAACTGCTTTATTCCGTGCACCACTGCTATTTGTGCACTAAATACCTCATAAAACTAATGTGGCTGCCCTAATAATGTAATTATAGGTAAAAAATTGTACTTAATGAAATGTTACTAACTTTGATTCATTGTTAACAAAAGACTATGGGCAACAGCGTTTTGGATATGTGCAAATATATCAGACAAAATATATAGCCTACGGTAGCTGCACATCAATTTTGTGGGATATGCCTCCAAATTATTAAGCATAATATCACAACGTGCAACAAGATATTGGTATTATCGAAGTATGTTAAGTTGGCGTTAATTAAAGAAGCACTCGCTCTGTTTTTGTTTAATTTATGATGCAGAGCTGTCAGCATAACGTTACATTGCGCAGTATACATGCTACATCATAAATCTGCATTGCGCCACGTTTAAAGCCACCAAAAGTGAAAGGCAAGCTCCAATATTAAGTACAACAATACCTGCTAACCGCGCTACAGTTGGCAAACCTGCGAGTTTGTGAGAGAAAATAACTACTCGCTCTCATAGTGTTACCAACTTAGACATTTAGACATGGTAATAAAATAGCCATATGATGCTTATAGCCTGAAATTTAGCATATTTAATTAACACTCTGACCTAAACAGCATTCTTCACCTGCACCTTGCTATGCAAAAGAATTAAGTGGTTAGGTTAATAAACGCTACTTTTGTAGCTGTTGCTGTCATGAGCCAAGGAAAAATGTACATCTAATCATAACATAAATATTTCCATGTGTTATAGTTAATTATATAAAATGAATGTAGTTGAAGACTAAGTGTAATTTAAACTGAATTGTGTTGCACTTAATGGTTGCAATGTATGTTTATATTTTCGGAGAGGAAAGACATTACCTATTTTATTACATATGCATGTGTGCTGAACTAGTGATGCCAATTGAACCCTTTTATCAGTAAATCTAATCTGAAACGACTATTAGCCACTGGTTTGTGCAACAAAACCACTAAAGATATTTCCAACTATTTTATATAACGAGTGAGTTAATTTTAGTCATTTTCAAAGTATTCAATATTTTCTGGCTATTTTAGTTTCCATTGTCTAATTTTGAAATTAAAATCGCTAAAATATCAAAAAATGCAGTGATTAAATTATAATTTAATAAACATTTATGAATGTGTTCAAACATTAAAGTGAAACCTAATTTGCATATAAATAATGAAGTAGATATGAATGTTTTTTATATATAGTAATTTCTGCCTTTTTGACAGTCACTTTTAACTACTTTTCACTACCAAGAGCTGGCAACACTACAAATGGTTACCATTCTAACTTCATATACCAAAGGTCGCGGGTTCGAGCCCGGAGGAGGACAATGGATTTTTTCGTACGTAAAAATCCTTAGCATGTGTTTCTTCGGAAGGGAAGTACACTTATGTCACGTAAAAGAACTTCAAGTCTGATAAAAGAGGCCTCTGAGCAAAATATTTCACGCCCAGTACAGACTGGGACGCTGAGAACCACAGCAGTTAAGAGCGTCCATAAATAAAACTCCATTTCCATTTTGGCAACATTACACTCACACAGTGAGAGTAGTTTTTATCTCACTATACAGGTTTCAACACCAAACTATAATCGAAGCGATGCTTATATTAAAAAAAAAAAAAATCTTCTGGAATATCCGTAGCATCCTGATTTAATCTGCGGCTCTTTTGTATTGCTTTCGGAAAGTATTGTTGCTGATCTTTGGTGAGTTGGACCTCCACCAATAAATAACAGAACTTTTAACTGAATGAATAATTTCATACAACCTCTACAATCCCTATATGTCATCGTCTGTACGAGTATAATATTGATATCTTAAGTAGTGTAGGAAAATTTTACTTAAGCATCTAGCAATATAATTGAAAGTTTTAGGAAAACTAATCGCAGTGTACTCAGCTGACCATATTTCGATTTCCCCAAACCACTGAATTTACGTGTAGATTGCAAGTGATATAAATATCCAAACACAGGTAGTTTAGTATGGTCACTTATATATGTAGTTACTTCAAACACTTATGAACAAAGTAAATGTAATAAAATAATTTATTTCAACATTTTTTAATATTATTAAACATCAGAACATTCTCTAAATTAAACACATCTCTCTCTCTCTCTCTCTCTCTCTCTCTCTCTCTCTCTATGATGCGGGTTTTTAAAAGCATTATAACGATTTACAGTTAACCTTACAGTTTCATTATTGAACACCAAAATTCCTTTCGGATGAACACGGAAAATGATCTTCCATAAGAAATGACTAATTGTTTTAATGTTAATTTTGAAGAACAATGTTGCTTAATTTACATGTAGTATACAGGTTACTAAAATTAGAAGTCTGCATGCCGGTCGATGTTTATTACCAATGAAATTAAATATGTTTAAATCATTTACATACATATCCTCAGGCTTAGAGCTTTTGTAACATTTTACTTTGTCTCTCTCTCTCTCTCTCTCTCTCTCTCTCTCTCTCTCCCTCTCTCTCTCATCTTCTAGTTTTACCAAATCACTCACTTATCACGAGGGAGCTAGTGCAAAGTCTAATTCTGCTAATGTTTATCTTGATTAGCAAGATGTAGATAAAAGAATGTTGTTTTGAATAAAAGGTTTGCTGGCCGTAAAGCTAGAAGACATTAGATTTTTCCCCTCTACTTACAAGGAACTCAATAATAAGGACAATTACTGCTAATGTTTATATCACTTTCAATTTTGGTAGCATACATTTTTTTTCTTTCTCTACACATACCGAGTATGTATATAGTGCATAGAGAAGGTATTGTACTGGACCCAAAAATTCGATACCTTGATTTCACCAGAAGTATGTTCTGAAGTCACCTGAGTAAAAAAAAAAAAAAAGAATTTAAAAAGGTCCGATGCTGTGTCTGTGTGCAGCATAGCACAAAATGAAAAGCCGGTTAAATACCAAACTTGGTACTCAAGTTGAGCATCTTCCAAGAATGCGTGATGAATATTTCCAGGAAGATCCCCTACCACCAACTACCATTTAATGGAAAATTTTTCGAAAATTTTGATATTCTCAAAAATGGCTCTAACAGTTTTGATTAAATTATCTTATTTTCTAAATATTTTTATAGCAAACGAAATGTATATCTGAATTTTGTGGGAATAGCCACTGAAGACCTGTTCAGTCTGGATGACTTTTGTATAACTGGCAAACCGTAAGAGATATACTAAAAGTTACTACGCAAAAGATGTAGATATCATTAAAACACTCGATTTATGTCATATACATTTTTGTTGTCGAGTTAACCGTATTCGAGATTTACGGCAAGTAAAGTAACTTCAAGCCTGATAGAGAGGCCTCAGAGCAAAATTAAGCGGTCTTTCACGCCCAATTTAGAATGGGACGCTGAAAACCACAGTAGTTAAAGAGAATCCATAAATAACACACATTTACATTTTTTGTATTCGAGATATTCTGGATTATTGGCTACAATTTTAAGCCACTTAAACTTTTCTTAAACGGCAATAACATATTTTTTTTCTCGATTCTCGTTTTTTTACTGCTGTTCAAGCAAAGATATTGGAATTTCAATTGTTTTACAGAGCGACCGGTTTTTAAAGGACAAGACTATTGCCTTAGCGGTGCATTTTCTTATTTCCCTTCAATTTACAAGGAAAATGGTAATAAGATATTCCAGCTTATGTTTATCTTGATTAGCATGATGTAGATAACAGATTAATGTTTTTAATAAAAGGTTAGTTTACAGCTAGAGGACATCATGTGAATGGAACACATTAGATTTTTTCCCTCCTACTTACCAGGAACCAAGTAATAAGGACAATTTCTGCTAATGTTTATCTCGATTATAGTGAAATTGATAGAAGAATAAGCTTTTTAACAATAGTTTATTACAAAGATGTAGAGAACACCATATAAATGGAACACGATAGACTTTTTAAACATTATTTTAACCATTATTGTGTTCATTAAACATTTATTCATAATTTATCCATTAATATTTCCGTATAATTCGAGTTTTTTTTTGTAATTAGAGGTAGTGTCATCCCCAATTAGCTCGAATTAGCGGGGCACTACTGTATACATTTTTGTGGGGTTAACCATTACAAGATATTCCTTATTACTGGTTTCAATTTTAAAATGTTTAAAACTTTCCTCAAAAGGGAATTTGACATTCCTGTTTCTTTTCTTTTACTCCTGGCATGCAAAGATAACCGAATTTCAAACATATAAGCAAACTTTTAAAACATTCGACTATCGCTTTAGTTAATGTTTTACCTTATTTTCCTTCTGCTTATAAGTAACCAGGTACTACGATCATTTCTACTAATGCTTATCTTGATTGGCATACAATAGATAAACAATAGGCGTTTATAAGAATAGGTAGGGAAAGTAATGAGAATGGAACACAGAACATCATCTTTTTACTTCTGGCCATGCAAAGAGCACCTAATTTCAAGGTCATCAAATAGCGATTAACTCTTAATAAGTTCACTATAGCTTTTGTGTAGAGTATTGCATGTCTCGGTTGCCTACAAGGAAGGAAGTAATAAGCCCATTTATGTTAATGAGGAAGCCATGGGAATGGAACGCTTTTGCTTTTAGTTAAATGTTACTTTTAATATGTTTTATTCTCCATCCATCCTTACTTCACCGTAATGTAAACAAAAGCAACAGGTTGAATCGTCTCTGATTGGGTGCTCAAAGTTACCACTTTTCTATATCACAAAACAGTTCCTCTTGCATTACTAAGAGTAGTACAGAAACATAATATTAAATTGTGCAATCTTGTCTAAACAATATGGTATGAATGATTAAGAAATGAAATTTACTGAGCTTTAATCATTATACTTTTACGTAACAATGTACAGTTCCTAGTAACGGGCAACTTCCATTCAGCACGTAATGGTGGTATGAGAGTAAAGCGAAACCTAACCAAGAAAAGCCCTAAAACTTGGTAGAAAATAATTCTTCTTCTTATATGAAATAACTATCGTGAACATCCTACTCTTGTATTAGAAAAAATTATCAATTTAATGGCAGAATTTACTGGTGGTTCCGAAAGCAGCATTAAGTGTGCAGAACTTTTAAATTAGCCTAGGTGCGACATCTGCGCAGGCAACTTTTCAACAAACGATAGCCGAGAATGGAGTGATCAGTGAATGTGTATCGCACATTGTTCAGGAAGAACAAACAAAGTGGGATTTGTAGGGATTGGTGGGCAGAATCTTTGACCGACTACTGTAGTTATCAATCCCAGTTCAGAGAGTTTGGGTGCAACTGCAACAGATGACTCGTATCTTGAAGGAGTGGAACCACTTCCATATACAGATTAGCTCTTCTGTGCAAGTTATTGCATTATACATTATATTAAACAAATATGCAGTGTATGTTTGTTCATGTGTGAATTTTAAATGTCGCCAAAAATGTTGGAATGATGTACGTATGCAATACCTACTTCATCAAACTTCCAAAACTGTCTATATTTTGTAATTTTAGAGAGAATTTCACATTTCGTACTAAATAACAGCGCACTTTCTTGTTTTATTGTGTTATATTTATTATACATGTCATAAAGTTAATGATTATGTGTAAACAGTGAAAGCAGATAGCTGTTTCTTTTCCTGTAAATTAGTGAAACATGTTTACGTTCTGATTCGTTTACATTGCTAGGAAAGTAAAGATGGATAGATAATAGAATATTAGACCCTGAATTCATCATCAAAAATGACGTTCAATCGTTTGCCATTTCTGTTCTTGTTCACGCTTCCAGGTTCTAGGGAGGATAATTAATAATTGTGGCTGAAAAAAGTCTCTCTGTCTAGCCGTCGGGAATCGAATCCGGAGAGGCAGTCTTTTATATCTAAAACGATTTCTGAACAATTCTTCAAGTTAGCAAATTCACTACTTGCGGGATAGCTCTTTAATCTCCCTTTAAATTTAACTTGAGAGTTTACAGAAGTTTTCCTGTAGTACTGCAGTTTCATTTGTTCTCAAGTAAGTTAAAAAGTGTGCGCTTTTGCCACAGAGTTTAGTAACTGAGCACGTGATATGCTCAGTCAGCCGTTCTTTCCACACTTCAGAATTTTTACTGGCATTAAAACAGTCGCAAATCGTCCATCAGGAGCGAGCGATAACAATAGAGCAGCGGCCCCCGGTATCTGAATGGAAAATTCGCTCGGTACCTTCCTTCCGGTGCTCTATCTATCGCCTACGTGAATTCTTTTGTGCCACATGCAGTGCGCGCGTGATGCTCGTATTTTCAAAAGAAGGCCAAAGGTTCTGTACATGGCGAGAAAAATAAATGTGTGAAGTTTCTATGTACCGCGTTCGCCATCGCAGATGGTATAAGTGAAAATATACCAAACTAACTGTTATTTTCTTAGTGCAGGATGCACTCCATCAAAATAAATACGACGCTAATAACATTAAGCACGCTTGCATTCAAAAACTAAAGTACAAACTTTTAAAACCCAGATTTTGTAAAACTGAAAGATACATGCTACCAAAAATGGAGTAAATAATTAGGGTGCAAAATACACACCTTACCTTCTTACCGAGCGAGATGGCACAGCAGTAATGTGCGCGTCTCGCTTTTTGGATGTCCCGAGTTCGATACCTGCCGTCTACTTATGACTTTGCTTTTTTGTAATTTTTCCTAGACGGTAAGCGAAAGTTGTGGTGATTCCTGTGTCCCACGCTTTTTCATTTCCACCATTTCCTTTTATTTCATTTCCTGCTTCTAGGTTTCGTGTCGTATGGCAGTGGCAGACAAATGGTCCGGATGCTTGCTCAAAGAAACTAGAGGAATGCTTGGTTGAGCTGTCGTTCATCGCCCTTTCTGAGTAGCTCCAGTAGGGAAACAGGTCCGAGTCAGGAAATGTTAGGGACTTCTACCTATAGCCTGTAGCCTCCATGGTTTGTCCACTCCATCTCTTGCATCTTATGGTTGACAGCCGCAACAAATCTCCCACAAATCGCGGTGAGCGAGGTATGCCCCACCATTGTATACCCGTTGTATATATTATATATATATATGTATATATATATATATATATATATATATATATATATATATATATATAATATAACGGATTAACAAACTTACCGTTAAACACCAAACTTGCTGGCCCCAGCAGCCCCGTCGTTGGCGTGTTTGGCGTTGACGCTCTGCCGCGAAAAGGCTGCTGATTCGAATCCCGCTGTGGCCAAGGATGTTCAGTGTTGTGTGTTCTATGTAAGTCATTCTCTCTCCTCTGATGGCCAATAAGGTTTAGCTTGAAGGCCAAATAGGTGTAAAAAAAAATACAGCAAACAAGTTTGCACATACACTGAAGTAGATAACCACTGCTTGTCTACGACAGGTCTGGGCGAACATGGATCACATCCCAGGAAGGAGACGAACGGAGGAGTGCTGTGATATTTACGTAACTATTCCTCTATTACAGCAATGGCATTATGCATTTCTTAGATTTGAAAACCTAGAACAATCTAGAAAGTCTATTAAAATGTAAGGTATGTATTAAATTACAGAAAAAGCAAGTGTTTATTCATTGTTTGTTTCAATAAAAGTAGAAAACTCAAAATATAGCGTATTTCTAATCAAATTGAATAACTAAACATAACTATAGGTTATAAATTTGCTGGAAAAATAAACGAACTATATTCATACTTACCGCTTTTACAGTAGATATCACCATGCTTCAATTGACGTTGTTGGTCCACTAATAGGAGCCGGAAACACTACGAGGGGCGTAGAGAACAATTGAGAACACTACCTTGTGATATACCTGTGACCTCTATTATTTCGCGAACTTTGATTCGTCGATCACTCAAACCCATATCGTGGAATTTATTAATAATTTTAGAGTAAGTCACTTCTATTGACGTCAAGAACGATGTTCATCACATGTGAATGTACAGCCACGTTTAAATTAATTTATCCAATTGTAAATTGTTGCAAATGTAGGAGCAAACGTGCCATGAACTTCATTCAACTCAGTTTTTATTTCTTTCGGTGTTAAACCTTTTAAATAGTGTTTAATCATTGCATGAAACTAGTTTTTTCCATCTTTCTAAAGAAGCACAAGGTTGTTGATTCAATCGCCTAAGGTAACGAAACCACGTAATGGGTATAGCTGAAACTTTAACTGACATCTAGTAAACGACGACGGTTACTAAATACGAACTTTTTCGATGCTACGAGCGTAATTTCTTGGATTTTCTAAGCAGTTATTGAACGTCCTATCTATTTAACAATTCGAGTAATTAATAACCAATTTAGAAAATGGTAATAAAGTCATATGAAAATTTTATTTTAAATAGATCTTCAATTTTGATCTTTCAATTAGTACCCTTTCGCTTATTGTTTAACGTTTAGCAGTTGTGCAAGATTTACAAATTTACTTTAAGATGAAGAATTCCCTAGCTTTTTCCAGTAAATTCAAGATATACATTTGAATTGCCGTCTAAACATCTTTAACATATGGTCTTAAACTCATTAGAGCCATTTTCCAGTAAATCAAATATTTTGAAAAAAATTTAAAAACTACCTTTTATTTGAAGTTTGGGAGATATTTTCTTATAACTGTTGGTATCGTATATCTGAAAGCTATTGGTCTTACATCAAGTTTAGTATTTATCCAAATTGTCTTTTTACTTTCTCTACCGCGTGTATTCAATACACATAGTGGAGAGAAAAGGTATTGTATTTCACCCAAAAATTCAGTACTGAGATTCCATCAGAAATACGTGCATTGAAAAAAAAACCCAGCATTTATGAAACAGGTCCGCACGCTCGTGTGTATGTCTATGCGGATAGCATAACTCGAAAACGAAAAGTCTGTTAAATACCAAACCAAGTTTTGTATCTACGGAGGATGTGACCGGAAATGTTCGATGTTTCAAAAATGGCTAATGATTTTTATTAAAACGCCGTATGTTAAAGATATTTACATGACAGAAAATATATATATATGCATTTCTTGGAAATAGCCCTGTATGTCTTCTTCATTCTAAATAACTTTTGTATAACTGGTAAACTTAACAAGATTGACAAAAAAAAACTTACTATGCATAAAATGTATATCTCGTTAAAACACACAATTTATGTCATACAGTTTTGTGTAGATCTAATAAAGTTTGTGTAGATGTAACCATTTCAAAGATTTCACTTTTCAATTATAAAATACTTGAAGTTTTCTCAAATGTAAAGTCCTCATCCATTTTATGTCTCTTTGGTTTTAAACTAGCCATAGAAAGGGAATCGAATTTCAATGACAATCGCATAGTGACAGCTTTCCAAAGCTATCGCTTTCGCCTAGTGCATTCTTGTACTTATCTTTTATTTATAACGAACTAAATAATACACCATGTTTGACGTGATTAGCATTATATAGATAACAGCTTAATCTTTTGTATGAATATTTTTTGCAGAACGGATTGTTTTTTTTTTTTGGTAGTGTTTAACGCCCGCTTTAACTACTAATGGCACCGCAGGCGATAGAACGGATTGAGAAAGTTGTGTGGATGCAGGTAGTATCATATTTTTCGAGTTATGCTGTTTACAGATAGACACATTGAAATAATTTTTAAAAATGCTTTTTCTTGGATCTAGTGTCCTCAAAACCTGTATTTCCAGTGAATTCCTGGTATCGAATTTTTTAGTGGAATGTAATAGCTGCTCTGCTTACGATGCAAGTGGTAGAGAAAGTAATAAGGCCTTTTAAGAATAATTTAAACCCCTATATAAACATAAATTGACAAGAGAAGCTCTTATGAATGTAAGGAATCAGACTTTTACAACGATAAAAGTATGTTTTGTAATATTACAATTTTTGCAACAAAGTTGTAGTGGAAATGACTTGCTGAAAATCCTTGTGTGTATATTTGGAAGTTCTAACACACAAAAATTGTTTAATTATTTGATAGCTCCATGATCCAGTTTGTATAGCCCTACGGATGCACGTCACAATTGTGAGGCCACCAATGGGATTGCAGACTTATTAGGGACTCTCGCATCGAGATGGGTGAATAATTAATTATAAACTCTGCTATCCATCTCCACGCTAATGTCTGCCTTTATTTGAGAGCTTCTCTCTCCCATGACTTGACTGTCAAACTCCTGAGCGACACACGTACTGCGAAACTGTCACGTGATAAATCATGACGCAGGTGGTAAAGCGCCATTAGCCTCTCTTGCGACTCCGGCCTGATTTCCGATTTGTCAAACATGCATCATAGATAAACAAATGCACGCGGTCTCCCAGCATATTCGTGCGCAAAGCGCAAGAAAATAGTTCCTCTAAGTTTTGCCAATCGACTAACCATCACCAGGCTTATCCCTATTACGTTGGCAATTATATCTTAAAACTAAGCCTGTCATCGTTAATTCTTGCCTAAATGATACCTTAAATATGTTAGATTTATGATTCTGAAATTTCTAACACCAAGTCAAAACAAAAAAAGTTACTATACAGCGTTCGTTTTATAATCCGACCATGCTCATTTATGAGTGCTCCGCGTGCTGTCTACTACACCGGGGGCTTCCATTCTGAAACTCTCGTGCGTAACATACTAATGCGATCATTTTCTGGCGCCAGTTTTATGGGGAAGCGAGAGCCGGGGGAAGAAGCGTGTTCGTTCACTATATATCCGCAGTGTTGTCAACCAAAGAAAGTTTATTTCTTCGAGGCCCTCGCGTTTGTGGTGAATAGGTTATCTGATTCATCGCAAACTAGCTGAGTCATTAAACGAAACACAGGGCACATGCATGTGCATGAACTCTGGAATCTTCAGTCAGAATGAAAACTTGGCATTGAAATTACTAGATATAGCGTGTATAAGCCACTTCTGCCACACGATGTTGTAGCTCTATTCTGCTTCCGAAATTGAGCAAACGTACCGAATGTAGACACATAGGACTCGAAGTACTGCGCAGAATGGTTCAGACGTAACGTCTATGGTCCGCATTCGGGAGGTCCCAGGTTCTATCTATCCTCTCTGGCCTATGGGTTTTTCGCGGTAAACGAATACTGGGTGGCTCATCTCCTTGTCATTTGATTCAGGACTGAAGGGCCAAGCTACAGTGTTACTCTTCGGATCAATTATCTCTTCCCTCCCTCTCAGGGTTCATGCAAGTCACAAAGATTGACTGTGCCCCAGTGTGCCTTTGGGGCTCCTTTTGCGTTACTACTAATCCTACTCATGAAGTCATAAGTAGGATGTGAACAGTTTTAAAAATTAAAGTTAGGACGAAATAAAATTAGATCGAACTGTTACGGGACTGAATGCTGCGAGACCAGAGAAAAACCATTCCGGATCTTTGTTCAGTCTGTTGGCGTGTGCAAACCATTCATTTTGTCTGCCATCAGTGACTCATGGTCACTGTTGTGTACATTCCATGTATTGAGAATTCCTTAACCTGGTGAAGAGTAACAGTAAAAGTATGCACTAAAGGAGAACTAGGCTTGTTATCAGATGTATTTAAATTGGTGTCCATCTGCATTGAGAAATTGTTGGCAGTCCTTGTCGTAGGTTTAATTTACGAATAATAATAATAATAATAATAATAATAATAATAATAATAATAATGAGAAGAAGAAGAATCCTTTTGAATGTGTGTGTCTGAAGAGTGCAGGTCAAAAATAATAAGTATTTTTGAATAAGTGCAAAACCTGATATTTACACAGTATCTCCAAAGAGACAACATGAAGATTTCAAGAAAATCTCCCTAAACCCATTTAATGGTTCTGGTGAAAATACGAAAATTAAAGATACATGGCAAAGTGTATGGCTTGAATATTTTGTGACTAACCTGTGAAATCCTATTGTTTAGGGATTTATTTCGCTTATCTTATATAACTTGTGTATCAAGCGACAGACGAAAAACAACCAGGTACAAAATAGAATGAAAAACACTTGGAATCACACAGTTTATTTTAAATATTTTTTGTGGATAAGCCAATTATTAGTATTCGTATTTATATTTCGATTTTTTCAATACATTCCAATAATTTTTATCTTCTGTCGATTTTCAGTTGTTTCTCGCGTTTGCATGGAAATGTAGAATTCTAAGACCATCACATAGCGCCCAGTTCTTAATATTTAATTGTTACCATTTCCGTTGTGTCTATAATGTAATTATAATGTTTCTGCAAAGGCTTATCTGGATTAAAATGAAGTAGATTCGGAAACTTACTTTCGTAAGAATAGTTCTTATAACTACTAATACACGATAGAGAAGAATCATGTGAATGTAACGCACCATGTTTTCATATTCATGAAGTTTGAATGCAGTTAGATGGTATTCTCTAATTCAAAGTTACCGGATCTTTAAGGCTATAATCAAAGATTGCGCCAACTGCAGTTTAGATATATATTTCATGTTAATTTCGGTGTGCTTGTTTTAATTTTAATGATAACAAGTTAGAGCTAGAGAATTGTTTTCCACTCCATTAGCTGCTTAAGAGAGCTCCAAGTTCGCAATTAGAGTTGAGTTATGGATGTTTCTTATTAAAGTTGCCCCCGTTCTGGCCGAGTTTTTACTCCCGCTATTGTTCCCGCTGATACCAGGAAAGTGATTCTGCACAACGGCACAGCAGTCATGGCAATAAAGCCTCTATGTGAACAATGAGAAACCATAAAACAATGTACCGTATTTGCCAGGTCAGCATTTTGTAGCACGTTCTCAGGAATCTACTGCATTCATATTCATCATAGCTGCTCGCATTGCCTTCAGCTTTGTTCACAATACAAGGTCACTTCGTACAACGTTTTAAATTCACAAAAAAGTACAGAATGTGTACATGTACATGATACGGAGGACTCTAGGGGTAGAAAAGAAATGTTAATATCTGGTGTGTTCTATTGACATACTGTCTATCGGTTCTGGAAACAAACTAATCTGAAAAAATATGTATTTTTATCTACATTAGTTAATTGTGATAGACATTAGCAGAAATTATCTTATTACTTTTATTACTTTCTTATAAGAAGGGAAGTAGGGAATACGCTGTCTAAAGCGATCGTCAAATCTTTTAAATCTGTCACTATACGACTGACATTGAAATTCTTGCTAAGGCCAGGAGTAAAACAAAAGAGAAATGAAAGGGACTTAACGTTTGAGAAAAGTTGAAGTATTTTAAAATTGAAACCAATAACATAAAAAAAATAAATTGTGTGTTTTAATAATATCTGCAATTTTGTGTAATCAGTTTTTGTCTATGCCTCATAGTCTACCAGTTAGGCAAGCCATTCAGAATAAAGAGGACATAGGAGCTATTTCCAACAAATTCAAGATATACATTTAGTTTACCAACTACACATTTTTAACGCACATGTAAATATCTTAATGTAATATTTATCAAAGACTAAAGCCATTTTTATAAGATCGAAAAATGCTCCATCTAAGGTGTAGTTAGGGTGAGGGGATTTTCGAAAATCTTCATGGAAAATACTAAACTTAAATAGAAAAGTTTGTATTTAACCAGCTTTTCGTTTTTGAGTTACGCTGTTCACACACACACTAGTATTAGGCCAGAAACTACCACTATTTGTATTTTTTCGAAATCTTCTAACATTTTATTTGTAGGAAAAAAAAAAAAAAGCAAGCGTATAAATAAAAAAAATATGTGTTCCAGTTACATGACTTTCTCTACATCTCTGTAACAGATTATTGTTAAAAATGTTATTGTACTATCTACTTCAAGTTGTACAAGAAATGGTTTTATTGCTTGCTTTCCTGTAAGTTGCAGGGAAATAATGAGCACACTAGTCTAATCACATATTACTCAGCGATAGCATTTGCATTTCCAGGAGTTGACGGATACCTATATAAGAAAAGCTTAAGTATTTTAAAACTGAAACCAATAAGGTATATCTCGGAAACAGTCAACACCACGAAAAAATGTATATAACAACAAAATGTGTTACAATAAGAGCCACATTTTATAGTAAGTTTTTGTTTATCTCTTATGTTTACTATTAATATTGAAGTCATCCAGATTGAAGAGTTTTTCAGAGCATTCCCAGAAAATTAAGATATACGTTTTATTACTTTCTCTACACGTATTATGTACATAGTGTATAGAGGAAGTATTGTATTCCACCTAAAAATTCTATACCGAGATCTCACCGGAAATACATGTTTTAGGACCCACTGAATCCAAAAAAAAATATTTTTAGAAAAAGATCCGTGTGTGTCAGTGTATGTCTGTCTGTCTATGTGTCTGAGTACAGCATAGCTCAAAAACGAAAAGACCGTTGAATACCAAACTTGGTATTTAAGTTTGGTATCTTTCAAGGATGCACCACGAAGATTTTCAAGAAAATACGACCACCCCCAACTACACTTTACATACGAAAATGTTGATATTCTCAAAAATGGCTAACGATTTTGATTAAAATGTCGTATATTAAAAATATTTACTTGACAAATAAAACATATATCTTGAATTTTCTGGGTATAACCTCTGAAGTCTACTTTATTCTGGATGAATTTTAAGAAATTTTGCATAAGAGCTAAACCATAAGAGATGGACAAAAACTTACCACAAAAAATATCGAGCACGTTAAAACACACAATTTATGTTATATACATGTTCATGGAGTTGATCGTTTTTGAGATATTCCTTGTTTTGGTTATACCTTTAAAAACATACTTTTGTCATACACTAATTTGTCAACTCCTGTTCACACAAAGGAACTTCAGTCACATAGAAACAAGCTTTTGACTATGACTTTAACCTATGGTACTCCCTTATTTCGCTTCTACATACAAGGAAGCGAGTAATGAGACTATTTCTTCAATTTTTTCTCGATTAGCATAAGCTTTTTAACAATAATTTGTTGCAGAGATGTAGAGAAAGTCATGTGAATGAACACATCAGATTTTTTTAATTATATTAATTTTAATAATGTTTATAATTTATTCAAATGTCTAATATTAAAGTATAACACTGAAGCTGTTATGGTAATGCACACAAAAATTCGATATCGAAAATTCACCGGTAATACATGTTTTGGGTCCCCTGATTAAAAAAAAAGCATTTTTGGAAAAAAGTCCATATGTGTGTGTATGTGTGTGTGTGGACAGCATATCTCAAAAATGGAAAGATCGTTAAATACCAAATCTGGTATTTAAGTTTGGTATCTTCCAAGGAAGCAACTTGAATATTTTAAAAAAAAAATTCCTCCAGCCTCAACTACCCTTTACAAGCAACATTTTTCTGGAAAATGGCTCTAACGATTTTGATTAAAATATCGTATATTAAATATATTTACCTGGCAAATAAAATGTATATCTTGAATTTTCCGGGAATAGCTTCTGAAGACTAATTTATTCTGGATGAATTTTACGGAATTTTGCCGAACTGCTAAACTGTGAGAGATGGATAGAAAGTTACCTTACAAAAATATAAATACACTTTTTTTTCGTGGAGTTGGTCATTTTTTAAAATATTTCTTATTTTTAGTTTCAGTTTTGAAAAACTTATACTTTTCTCAAACAGGAATTTGTCAACTCCTGTCCATAGAAGCAAAGAACTTCAGTCAGATAGTAACCAGCTTTTGACTATCACTTTAACTTATGGTACTTCCTTATTTCGCTTCAAAGAAGCAAGTAATAACACTATTTGTGCTAATTTTTTCTCGATTAGCATGAAGTAAATAGAAGCATAAGCTTTTTAACAATAAATTGTGCATAGATGTAGAGAAAGTCCTGTGAATGGAACAGATTTTTTTTCTTGTAAATAAATATTTTTAATATATGGTATTTTCATCAAAATATTTAGAGCCATTTATGAGAAAATAAAAATTTTAGGAATGTTTTCCATATAAACAGTAATTTGAAATAGGAACTTTCCTCAAAATCTTTGTGTCGCATTTTTGGAAGATGTTAAACTTAAATACCAAATTCCTGTCTAAAAATTACTGTTTATGAATTAAGGGGGCCCCAAATGTGTATTTCCAGTGAAATGTCGATGTCGAATTTTTAGGTGAAATGCAATACTTACCCTACCTATATCTATGTACTATGTAGAGTAAAAATCTGACGTGTTTCACTCGCTGTTCAAAACATTATTGCTACAAAAGTTTAGTTTTCCGCCTAATTCTTAGTAATCGAAATAAACTCATATGACATTTTTTTAATATTATAATACTAAATCAGTAGTCAGATTTTTAAAAAGTGAACCGCTATATTGAGGTTCTTACTCTTTGCATGACTATGAGGGTGGAAAAATACACGATTAGCGGCGTTCAGGTTCCAGTTTCCAGTTTCAATAGTTTCTTGATCAGAGTAATTCGCGAGTTTGTTATGTGTACATGCTAAGGATGGTTCAACTCATCGCCCATTGATGGTACTATAGGACGAAATCGCGACCTGTGGACGTGAAATATGGTAAACTTGTACATTAGAGGCTAATAGTGACAATTAAAATAAACAGCAAAGAATATCGCAGGCATAGCCATTGCACAAAAATTTGACATAAATGCTATAGTTTTACAATATCTACCTTACTTAAGGCCTTTTTTCTTTATTTTATGTAGTTTAACATCCTAAAAGGCGGTAGGTCATGAGTATAATCCGTGTAATGTTGTTCAATTCTGCCTGGGGTCCACCTGGAGCTTAAAGATACTCGACAATCGTCTTAAGATAAGCGATAATCCATTTAAATGCGGTTTAGTTTCGGATGGCGAGTATTTTCTTCAAAAATTACAGTCCAATCCTCAGAAGAATTATATTTATCTCACATTTTTTAGTTATGCTGTTAAAAATTACCTTTTAGGCAATTACCTTTCGTCTCATATACAGTAGTCTAGAAAGCGTCAGAATATAAAAGTATTTATTTTGTTTGTTAACGACACTTTCAAAACCAGGATCACATCAGCGCTGCCGGTGTGCCAGAATTTCGTCCCGCAGGAGCTCTTCAACATACCATCTACTAACAAAAGGCTGTCACTTTTAAGCACACTTAAAAACCATCGTCTGGTCCGGGTTTGAACCCGCTTCGGACATCGAGGCTATAATGTGTGCACAATTACCTTGCTAGCCTCAGGTTCGAAACTCCTAATTTGTGTATTTTTTCGAAACTTGTTTGATTTGGAACTTATAACACAAGGTAAAAGTAAATTTATAATAACAAGATACATGATTAAGTTGTCTATTTTGAAAGAAAAAAAAATGTAAAAATACAAAATAATTTGCACTCAAATGACTTTCCTACACACTCTTCTACAATGTGTCTTATGTAGGGTTATCCACCTATTGTTAATCCAGATAAATTTTGATTTCTCATCTACACATTTCATCTTAAATAAAGTGATAAGAGTTTGAGGAGTTGAGATATTCTTTAAAATCTTCGAGTCGAAACCTTGAAAGATATTGAATTTCGGTATCAAATTGGCTATTTAGCAGACTTGTTCGACACACAAACACACGCACACACAAACGTAACGTTTCCTAAACGCATTTTATTTTCTCTAGCACGTATGTAGAATTATATAATAGAACAAGTATTGTATTCCTCAAAATTTTATACCGAGATTTCACCGGAAAAACATGTTTTGGGGACCGCTGAATTAAAAAAAAATTATAGAAAAGAGTCTGTCGCTATGTGTGAATAGCATTAATTCAAATACGGTATCCAGTTCATATACAGTTCCGTTTTTGCTTAAGCTATTTTACATTCTATTCCTAACAGCATTTACGTATTATTTCGTTTATTATTTTATCCCTCACAAACTGCAAAAGATAAAACGATTGTTAATGTAACTCTCCAAATCGTTTAAATGCCAAAAGATAAAACATATTGTTAAAGTAATCCTCCAAGTGGGTTATATGCCAAATTTGATATTTAAGCTCAGTATCTTTCAAGGATGCGATATAAGACTTTCAGGAAAATCCTCCCCCCCCCCAAAAGTGGCCGTAATGGTGTTGATATTTTTATGCCAAATAAAATGCACATCCTGAATTTTCTGGGAATAGCCTCTGAAGACCTCTTCATTCTGGATACTGTTTTTATAATTGGTACACTTAAGGGACAGACAAAACCCTAATACACAAAAATATACATACCATTAAAGCATGCAATTTATGCTGTATAAATTTATTATTAATATTATTATATTTAGGTTTCTTGGAATATTCATTTTTATTGGATTTAATTTTATACTATTCAAACTTTTATCAAACGGGAAGCCATCATTTTTTTTACTCCTGCCACACAAAGAAAACCAATTTTCAATTGCATTAGATACAGATCAGTTTCTAAAAGATTTGACTATCACTTTCGCCTAGTGTATTTCCCTTATTTCCCTTCTATTTAAAAGAAGCAAGTAATAATAATAATAATAATAATAATAATAATAATTATAATAATACTTTTTTTATGTTGTAGATAAAATAATAGTCTTTTGTTTGTTTGCGGAACAGGTTGATAGAGTCATTTGAATGGAACACATTAGGTTGTTTTTATTCAAAGGGCCTCAAAACATGTATCCGAGTGAAATCTATATTATCATGGTTTTATTGGAATAAAGTATTTCATCTACCTACTATAGGTAATTGGTAGATAAAGTAATAGATTATTTTGCAGAGATGAGATTGCAGCACAGTTTTTAGTCGAAATATTCGAGGCTATTTGTTCAACTTTTTCTAGTATAAAAAGCAAAACTGTGATGTGTTGTTTCGCTTGAAAGAGTTTTCATCACATTTCAACGCTTCTTCTTGAATGCTTGCTCGTAAAACGCTGGCAAGGGAGGGCATAAATTAGGTAGGATGTGGTGTACATTAAGTTTAATTAAATTTGATGCCGGGTTTGTGCAGCTATATGTTTCAGACTTTATAGCTGTTGAGCATTAACACGTGGAATCGTGTTGTCAACACCTACCCTAGAGTGTGCAACAGGCCATGCATGTGTTGACGTGGCCATGTCTTCAGAGACGTAATTCGGATTCGTGTGTGTAACCTACAGGAGGTAACTTGTTTACATCGAGTTAACCCTAGCAAAATTTGATTAGGCAAAGGTGAGAGACGGAAAATAACAAGGAAGGAAAATAAACACCTGCGTACCAAATAGTACGTCTTCCGTACACATTTCCAATTGGTCTTTTTAAAAAGTGTAAATCATAAAGTTTCCTAAAACATGTTTCCTGAAGAAGTTAGATATAGGTCACGCACTTTCTGTTCAAGTGGGTCTGTTTTATCCTGAACCAGCTATGCAATAGAACTGTTAGGTTGAAAAATTATTGCCGATACAAGGATTAGGATTACATAAGGATGGGGTCCAAATGCTGGGGTTGCGTACGGTTCCTAGGCCCAGAGGATCTTTTGTGTCTTACTTGTCCAAAAGAAGGTAGGGATATGGGGTGAAACCCGAAGGTCGATCAGATCCGGATGATATCGAGGGAAACGTAGAGTGATCCCTAACTATCACGTGGGAACGCCCTTCCCACTCATAAACCCCGTGCCTCTGATGGTGCCCCGAGTCCGAAAGTCCCGAGGTCAGGTCTCGATCGAGTGGTATCGTCGACGACACCAGAATAAGCCACCATACAGCCGCAACACCGTTGCTCGGTCCTTCAACTCTGAAACAGACGACAAAGAAATGATGGGAATAGGAAATGATGGATAGGAAAATTCGGGGAGACGTAATGAACCTTCCAGCTTTCGGCTGATAAACCGGGGAAACCCTGGAAAAAAACACATGGCTCAGGTAAACCGGCCACGGGAATGGAACCCACGATCTCCCGGATACGAGTCACACATAACTTGCGATAGTCTCTCAGTGTAAGAGTATGATATTTTCAACTAGTACTAATATGTCACCCTCGTAATTTGTTAACGAAAAAGGTATAAACATCTGTCCCTGGTGTCAGGAGAATGAGAGTATATAAATCCATTGTACTAATACAGAATAGCTAAGGAAAAACTATATACCAGATTTTTGTTAGGTCAAGGAGAGGGTTACATGTTAGTAGGAGCTTTCTGGTTGGGATGAGAGCAGGGAAGCGATTCGGTCATTTCTACAAAAGGTGAAGCAATTTTTATTACAGTATAAGGAAGAGGGGCAAGGGCGGGATGGGGAGGGATGATGATTTGTGTTTAAGGGCGTCAACTACAAAGTTTATTAGCTCCCTCAGAAAAATAAAATCTCAGCTAAAACCAGAAATAAAAAGCACCTTTAAAAGAAGACATTAAAAACCCCGCAAGGAGCCAGGGATAAAGAACACAAACTCGGAGAATAAAAAGACAGCTAAAGTGACATATATAACCAATACAAATAAAACAATGGAGAGAAAAGGGTGGCCATGTGATTAAAACGAAGCCGAAAAGTGTCAAAGGTGATAAAATATTTAGAAACCTCACATATCACCTCATTGTCTGCCGTCAAAATCTATAAAATCAAAATAAAACTAGATTCTTAAGTCATATGTCACTTTGGATAAAAGTTTAAAAACCTTATCCACCGCTCCGGAATCATCGGCCAGGACCTCTGAAATCCTGACCGGTAGTTGCAGAGTGGCTCGAAGTTGTGCTAGATGAGCACACTCTACCAAGATGTGGCGGACAAAAAGGCGGTGGGAGGGGGACGCATAGTGCTTTAGCTGCCGGTAATTAAGTTTGGTTTGTAAATAATGTGGTGTGCGTGTCACAAGTTTCTTCCATTTTTCTTATTTTGTTTTCTGCTTTTAGTAGTCGGTTGCTGTTTGTTGTTTTTTTTTTAATTATCAAATACCATTAAATTTAAAGCTCAATATGACAAAATAGAAGAAGATATGCTGAGCACAGCATATAAAGCAATCACGTACCATCTGACCCGTGCGATGTAAGAGCCTCAAAATGTAAAATGTTCAAGATCAATGCACCATTTTACTCAGGTAGTCCAAAATCAAGAGCTTCGTTAATTAGGCTTTCAGTAAAATGAGTATGTCAGTTCACAACCTGCACTTTTCCAAATACATTTCAAAATAACCTTGTTTTTGGTGGTTTTGCCAGGTTTATTTTGAATGACCCTACCGCAGCCCGTTGATCCCACGACGCTGCTATCCGTCCATAAAATAGCGCCAGACCAACAGTCGTTTCTGCCCTAAATAATGCTAACAATGTGAAAAAATTAGCTTGTTATAAAAGGTGCTCGAAAGGGTGCCCCTTATATATATTGGGTACATTATTGATCACTTGACCAATTTCTGGCGCCGAAATGCTGGAAAAGGCATGCCAGATCTGTCTTCCAGTTCGTCAAATCTGTTTAGCATAACTTTGCCTTTATGCATTCTATGAAGATAATAGTTGCATGGAAAGCGAGCGGGCTGTCAATTTTTCTGTCACCAAAATGTGGAATAGGACTATTGAAATATTTTCCGCGATAGCTCCTCTCTGGTCTAACTTTCTCCTCAGAACTATTGGTCATTTATGTGCTTTGCCTCACATAGACCCATTTAAAATTGTTTCACTAAACTGACGGAGCTAAAAATCATTCTGAGATGAAACGAAAATTTAATAAGTTTCAACCAGAATTTTGGTTGCAGAATGAGACTCCTGATCGCTAACCTGTAGAGTGGACCAGAAACTTCATATCATTTCCAACATGTTATTCGGTAGCATGTTGTCTTGCTTGTATCAAAGCAAACAAATAGATTCTAGATAACTCAGCGTAGAGATCTGAAGCTCTTATTAACTGAAATTATACCACACATTGGAATACTTATTTCTTTTCATCAAGTCCGTCCATTACATTATTTTTTTCTAATATCAACTCAGAACATTTAAGTTGTTTTACCATATTTCAGCGCAAAGTTACTGCTCAGTTTAAACATATATTATTGAATTTAAAATAAGTGTTAATTTTTTGTTTCAAAATAGTTATTTGAAATCATTGGGTTGTTGTGATTCTCTTTCGTGTATTTCAGTTTTAAACTAGGGGGCACTTAGGAAGAGTTCGAAGCCTTCCTGGTGCAGAGGCTACATTGTTAGCCTCTAAAACCCAACATTGCAAGTTCAAACCTGGCGGAGGGTGATGGAATATTTAGGACGCAAAATTCCTTAGCATGGCTTCCTTTGGAAGGTAAGTAAATCTGGCGATCCCATGTTTATTTTCATGTAAAATAACCCCATACCTTGTAAGAAATAGGTTCCTGGGTAACATTTTCCGCTATTTCGCGTCCGCAAGTTGTGATTTTCCTAGAGTGGCATATGTGGGTGACGAGCTGATTCCTCGTCACTATGGCGCATAGTGGCGAACGCACAATTAGACGTTGAAATCCGATCATGGAACCGTCAAAACGATGCCCTTTGCTCAACTTAGGAACTACAACAAATACCACCACCATAGCCACTTAGGAAGAGTTAATTTAGCCAAGTGGGTGATGGTACGAAGAAGTTTGAGAAACACTGGTCTAAACTAACTATTGCGTCAAAAGTCAAGTGTATGCATTATATGATCATTATCATTATCTTCATCAACGACCAAACCGACCTGAAAAAATTCAAAGCATAGTCGGAAATTCAGCAGATAAGTTTCGATTACCTTTCTTTAACACCCTGTAGAAAGGTTTTTTATTCGCAGTCATAGAAATTGAGAAACTTGCACAGAAAATCTTGCGAAAAAAATGTTTAAAAAATAAATAATGGGAATCCGCTCTACCTGTTTTTCTATACCAAGAAATAATTTTCCACTTCAGCTCTAACAACACCTGTTCCGGAAACCACTTGGATGCCTGATGCAAACTTTATTGTCATCAGTACACTCGTTTTGCCAATTACAGTTAACGGCTGAAAACTTTTGTTTTATTAGCTTCATTTAGGCGACATTGTTAATATTGTTAACGGTGCGTTCTTCTGTTTATACTTTTCGTAATAACGGACACGCAGCAAAGGGCGTTATGAGAAATTTCTGCGTTAGCACAAAGTTGCGGATATTACTTTCCTGATTGTCTAATAAATGCTTCGCTGTTTAGCAAATGAGTTTATGAAAATACAAGATGTGCGAAGAGATGGAAAGAACAAATGCTCCGTCGGGCAGAGTTAGCTGGATAGTATTCATAAAAGTTGTAATATATAGCATCATAACCTCAGCAATGAGCGGCGAGGCGCGAATAAAGGGACTTATATACCAATAAATATTTTCAGTTTGATATAATAAAATATTATTTCATATGTGAAAAGTCTTTGTTCGTAAAATATCATAATGATGATATCGAAGACATGACAAAGTAAAACTAGTATCACCCGTTACATGTTCAGGATCTATTGAACTCATTTCTACAAACTATACTTGCATATGTTGCCAATTCATTTTAATCGAGAAAAACGTTTGCAGCATTTCAAAATGATTAACATGTATAGGCACAGGAGGATAGTCGTATGTTAAGGCTTTACATCTGAACCTTGAATTCCGATATTCCCACATCATTAGAATCAACTGAGTAGCGACAGAATTTGATCAAATCTGATGTATTGCATTCACATTCCCTACCATACAATATTATCTCGGAGTATCTTCTTGTTTATGAAGATAAATATTGCTTAAACATTTTGTTATGGGCTTGAGAAGGCTACGGTAGGCTCACGTGAGAGTCTAAATTTTAAAAAGCAGATCGCTCTATAATGGCTTTAAAATTTCACAGTGTTTACATGACCAAGAAAAGCATTCGCATATGCTACATTCACGTACATTCTCTACCTATTCTGCAACAACTATTCATAAAACCTTAATATATTTCCTTCACGACAATCAGATAAACTTTTGCAGAAAGGTTTTTATTACAACTTCCTTGTAGATATAACAAGAATACGCTAGGCTTAATTGATAGTGCAATGTATTAAGAGCCTGGCTCTATACAATGACTTTGAAATTCGGTTATCTTTGGTGGACTGAGGAAAGACACACGAATAACGTCTTATCATTTGAGATAAGTGTTAAGTATTCTAAAATTGAAACCAATAACAAAATATATCTTGAAAATGGGTAACTACAAATTATGTACGTATTTCACCTGAATTGTATGTTTTCACGATATATAATTTTTGTATGTTTTTTTTTTTCCTCTACTTCGGACATAGTGCATTGGTAGAGAATGTACTGCATTCCACCCAAAAATTCGAGATAGGGTTTCACTGGAAATACACATTTTAGGGTCTTCTGAATAAAAATAAATACAAATATCGCGTATATGTTTACATGAACTTTAATTTCCTTAATTCTTTTAAAAACGGATCCCTCTACAATATTTTGTTTCGTAAAAAATAGAAGCAAAAATAGTTTAATTCCTCCTTTAATGAAATTGCTTGTGCACTGTATGTGTGTATGTGTGTGTGTGTGTGTGTGTGTGTGTGTGTGTGTGTGAACAACATAGCTTAAAAACGAAGTCGCTTGAATTCAAAACCTGATATTTTAGTTCAGCAACTTCCTTTCTTTTTCAGGAAAATCTCCTCACTCCAAACTATGCTTACATGGAAAATTTTCTCAAAAATGGCTCCAACGATTTTTTGAATAAAATATCTATATTAAAGCTATTTACAGGAAAATCTGTATCTTGAATCACCTAGAAGTCCTATTCATTCTGGACGACTTTTGCAGAACTGGTAAACCATAAGAAATAGACAAAATATTACTATAAAAATCTAAAGGCCTCAGTCATATGATGTTCTCTACATCTATGTTAAAATTATTGTTAAAAAGCTTATTCTTTTATCTACTTCATGATAATCGAGATAAATATCAGCACAAATTGCTCCTATTACTTGGTTCCTTGTAAGTAGAAGAGAAAAAAATCTGAAGTGTTCCATTCTCATAATGTCCACTAGCTGTTCGGTAAACAAACCCTTTATTCAAAACATTAATCTTTTCTTGAAAATCTTTGTGTCGCATCCTTGGAAGATACCAAACTTAAATACCAACTCCGGCATTTACGGTTATTTTCGTTTTTGAGCTATGCTGTCCACAAACACACACACACCTTTTTCTATTTTTTTTTTTTTTTTTTGTTCGGGGGATTCCAATTGGAATCTTGGATTCTCGGTATCGAGTTTTTGGGTGCATAACAATACCTTCTCTATACGCTATATACATAGTACATGTAGAGAAAATAAACTTAATATATATCTTGTCAAAACAAAAAAAAAGTTATGCAATATTCATTTTTTGTGGAGCAATGATTTCCAAGATATTCTTTGTTATTGGTTTCAATTTTAAAATGCAATGGTTTTCTCAAACAGAAAGGTGTTTTCTTTTGGTTTACTCCTGGACTTGCAAAAAGAATAGATTTTCAATGTCAATGCACTTTTTAAAATATTAGACTATTGATTTAGCGCCGTGCATCCCGTCATTTGCCTTCATCTTACAAGGAACTAAGCAATAAAAGCATTACTGCATGAAGTAGATAGATGAATGATTTTATATGCGAATAGTTTGCTTGCAGATCAGGCAGAGAAGGTCATATGAATAGAACACCTAAGACCTTTTGATGTACATGTATATAATGGATATGGAAATCGATATTTCACCGAAAATACATGTTTTGAGACCCCCTGAATCTGGGAAATACAATTTTAAGAAATATCTCCATGTTTGTGTGAGAGGGGGAGGGGCCAGCATAGCTCAAAAACGGAAAGCCGTTTAAATACCAGGCTTCCAAGAATGCGACTTCCAAGAATAGGTTTTCAAGAAAAACACCTGGCTCTAACGATTTTTATTAAAATAGCATATGCGTAAGATGTTTTCATGATGAATAAAATATATACCTTGAATTTTCTGAGAATAGCCTCTGAAGATTTTTTCATTTTGGATGATTTTTGTACAATCTTTGTATAACTGGCAAACTGTAAGAGATAGACAAAAACTTACTGCACAAAAACTGTAGATTACATTAAAACACACAGTTTATGTCATATACATTTTTACTTTCTCTAGACGTACTATGTACATAGTATATAGAGACGGTATTCTATTGTACCCAAAAATTCGATACCGAGATTTCACCGGAAATATGTTTTCAGACCTCCTGAATCCAAAAGTAACCTTTTTCAGAAAAAATATCCGCGTGTATGTGTGTGTGTCTATGGGCAATATTGCTCAAAACTGAAAAGTGTTAAGTTTAAATCTTCAAGGATGCGATACAAAGATTTTCAAAAAAAGATCCCCACCTTCAGCAACCCTTTACATGGAAAAATTTGATTTTCTCAAAAATAGGTCTAACCAATCTGATTTATATTAAAGATATTTACATAGCAAATAAAATGTATTTTTTTAATTTTCTGGGAAGAGCCTCTGAAGATATCTTTATTCTGGATGAATTTTTCGGAAGTTTGTATACCTGATAAACTTAATGAGATAGATAAAAAACCTTGCTTAACAAAAACCTTGCTTAACAAAAAAATGTAGAGCTCGTTAAAACAGACAATTTATTTTATATACATTTATTTTCGTAGAGTTGACCGCTTTTGAGATATTCGCTTTTTTATTTCAGTTTTAAAATACTTATAGTTTTCTCATACGGGAATTTTTCAATTCAAGACCATACAAAGAAAGGAACTCCGATCACATAGTAGCCAACTTTTGAAGGATTTTTCTATCGCTTTATCCAATGGTACTCCCTTATTTCTTTTCTACCTATAAGGAATAAAGCAATAAGCTAATGTTTCTCGCTTAGCATGAAGCAAATAGAAGAATAGTCTTTTTAACAATATTTTGTTGCAGAGATGAAGAGAAAGTCATGTGAATAAAACACCTTTTTTTTTTTTTGTAGAGTTAAACGTTTTCTAGGTATTCCAAGTTATTGGTTCCAGTATAAAGGCATTTTAACTTTTCTCAATTTGGAGACATCTTTCTTTTCATCTCTCTTTTGTTTACTCCTAGCAGGCAAAGAGACCCGAATTTCAATTGTTTCACTAAGCGACCAGCATTTAAAAGATGGATTTTAGCGTGATGTATTCCCTTCATGCCCTTCTGCTTACAAAGAAGCAAAACCAATAAATTCTGCTAATGCTTAACTTAATTGGCATGACGTAGGAAAAATAATATTCTTTTGTAACGAACGTTTTCTTTTTATGGAACATATGGCGTTTTCCTCTGTGTGTATTGACGAGTGTGTGTGTGTGTATGTGTTTGTGTGTGTATACTCCCCTACCTAATTACTTATAGCACGTCACTCTCCCGATGTACCTGTTGTAAATGACTACCATGGTGCCTTGGCTCAGCTCAAATCTCCGTTGACGTCTGTCGGTATGCACTCAGTTGACCCGCTTAGGTAGTATAACAGCGGTTATGTAGAAGCTGTACTTGTAAATGTCAAATACACTTTTAACTTGAAAAACTGTCTTTATTTGTCGAGAAAACCTACAGATGTCGCGGCAAGCACTTTTACCTTACATACTAATGACGTTAGCTTGTTTCTTGACACTTCCTACAATTTTACATCAGCTCGCAACATAATTCAGAATACTTCACATCGTTTTTATCCTTTCTGGTGACACGAGTCGCCGATCATCCCGACAAGAGCATGACAGACTGTGTAGCAAACTGAGTGTAAGACTGTGTGACAAACTGTGTCAGAATGTGTGAGACTGTGTTTATAAGTACACGAGAACTGCTGCTTATATATAACATTATGGTATCATGACGGCTTTATTCCTATTGGTTAAAAATTGGCATCTATGCATTCCATAATGCAGTTTTTAGTCATAATGCACTATAAGTACCTCGTGACTACTTTTATACACTGAGAAAAAACCTATTTCTTGTACAGTAGAGACTTCCCCCAGGTCACTTCCACTTTTTACTCTATTGCACGCACTTACATAAAGGAGCACCTGACTTTTACTAACTTTCTACTTTAACAAAAAATCTTCTCCTTATGCAGTGACCAAGATACATAAACAACGTAATCTGAGCTTGCTTCAAGCTAACTTTCTACACATATTGAGAGATATTACATTTGTACGTTAAATAATAATCAATAATAACGAATAAATAATAATAATAATAATAATAATAATAATAATAATAATGGCGAGTAAACTAACGGTCTCAAACAGTTAAAGAAATTCATGCGCATCAGATATTTTACATTTCTTACGGCTTACCAGCTATGCAAAATCATTCAGAAATAAGAGAGATGCCTACAAAAATTTAATATTTACACTTTGTTGTGAAAATGTCCTAAATATATATCATTTTAATCAAAAATGTTAGCCGGTTTATGAATTGAGATCGTTAGTTAAGCTCGTTATTATTACTACTATTATTATTATTATTAATTATTGACTATTATTTAATGTACAAATAAAGCATTTCTTAATATGTGAGGAAGCTACCTTGAAGCAAGCACAGCTTAGGCTGTTTACTACACTAGGTCGCTGCATAAAGGGAGACTCTTTTGTGAGGCAGAAAGCTGGTATGTCACGTATTCCTTTATGCACGTGCGTGCAACAGAGTAATAAGTGAAAGCGATTTGGGGAAATCTTAAATGTTTGAGAAGTGAGCTTTTCTTCATTATATTGAGGTAGTCACATGGTGTTTATAATGCATTTATGGGTAAGCACAAATGCATTATGGGACACATAGACGCCAAGTTCGCGGTCTTTCTGACCAATAGAAATGAAGCAGCCATGACACCATATTTTACTATATAAGTAAGGACTGTTGGGACACTCACTCACTGTCAAATTCGGTTGGGACACTCGCTGTCAAGTTCGGGGCTAGAGACTCAATGTCAAGTTCCGTTGCTATACAATGTGACGGTCCGTTGCTATACACGTCACAATACTCAGTTGCTAGACGCGCGACGTAATGGAAGGCTATTAAATATACAAAGTCAAGTTCCATCGTCGAAAATAGAAAATTACAGGAAGTGATAGAAATTAAGAGTAACTTAGTGTGTAAGGCAAAGTGCTTGTCTAAATATTTAAAAATTCTAGTCACGAATAAACTAAGATATTAAAGTTAAAGTGTTATAATATTTAAACGAATAACTCCTACTAGCCACGTTGTCACACCAGCCTTAGGAATACATTTTCAGGCCTACCGGCCAACGACAGTGGAGATTGAGCAAAGCTGAGGCAACACTATAGTAGACGTCGAGACAAACAGGTGGAGTGACCTGCTATAAGTGATTGGTAGGGTACACACACGCAATACACATCATGGGGGACGACACAACGTGATAAACAAAGACAAATATCGGCGCATACTTAGCCCCCCAAAGTGAAGCAAAAACAATAGCGTCGCAGAATGATTCGAATTGATTAATAAGAAAGTCCTGTTATTTTTCAGTTGTTTCTGGCTATTTCACAGTAGGAGTATGCAAATTTAAGATCAGGTATATATATCCAAGTTGTTAAACATTTGACTAATATTAATTCCTTTTTATCCATAGTGAAATGTGTAATGTAACTATTTCTGCAAAGGTTTATGTCGAATCAACTGAGGCAGATAAAAAAGGATTTGTTAAATTCCTTCTACCTATTCCGCAACATCTGGTTCCTACAAAAGCGCGTTCCTCTATCTACTTCATGTTAATCCAGATAAATATTTGGAGAAATTGTTTTATTACTTATTACTTTATAGGCATAATAGAGTTAAAGGAATACCTAGAAGACAAATATTTTAAGGAATGGTGGCTATGTGATGATTTTGAAATGCCGTTCTATTTCCATGACCAGGATGATAAAGGCCAATAACGACGAAAATGGTTAAGTCCATAAGAAATGTCTTTGACATCATTCGTGTGCTTTAACGACGTCTACTTTTTTTTGTTTTAGATTTTTTTATCTCATACGTTTTACTAATTACGCAAAATAATTCAGAATGAAGAAGGCTTCAGAGGATATTCCCAGAAAATTCCATATATAAATGTTGGGGTGCAAATTTCGTAGAAATATAGTATTTCAATAAATGTAACTCAGCCATTATTGTGAACGCATATATTTTCCAGAAAAACTTTCATGCAAAGGAAGTGAGTGGGGAATGTTCTTTAAAATCTTCGTGTCACATCCTTGGATGATACTGAACTTAGATATCAAGGCTGGTATATAACCGACTTTTCGTTTTTGAGATATGCTGTTCGCACACATACACATTTGTCCCCTAAAAATTCTTGTTTTGACTACACAGTCTCAAAACAGATATTTCCTGTAACATCCGGATGTCAAATTTCGGTTAGTAATCAATACTTCCCCTACCCCGTATGTCCACTTAGTAGAGAAATAAAAGTAAGCTGTGAATGATTAGCTCATATGAATAGCTGTGTAGCCACTGATAAATGAGAGTAGAGAAAGTAATCTGAGTGTAATACAAGGTCTATTTTATATTTTTTATATTAATTGAAATAAACCTATGCAGAAATAATTCCTTATCACGTTTCTCAAGTGGAGAGAAGACACCTAATTGATTGCAGAAGTTTAAAGGTTAGTCAGTATATGCTGAACTCAAAATTCATTTTCACTTTCCATGACATTTGAGACAAACAACAGCACTTTAAACAATGGCAAAGTTATGAAAAACTTGGACCAATAGTAACCTATATCTCGGAAATGGCTGATGCCAAAGAAGTTAATTGAAATAAATTCTGTGTTCTAAACTGAACCATATTTTTTGTGTAATTTCGTAGTTTATTGCTTGTATGAAATGTTGAGATTTCCTTTCTAATGACTTTATAGGCATTCTCACACATTTGATTCTTCATATAAATAATATATTAAGCATATTGTAGTTTAGTCAAAATCGTTAAAACAGTTTTTGAGAAAATAAAAATATCGAAATGTATACCATTTAATTTATGTTAGTTTGACTCCTTGGCACAGTTCACTAAGAGCCTTGGCCTACCGCCCGGCCGCTGCGTCCCCCATCTCGGTTCATTGCAGAAGTCATGGATGGGGTGCAGTATTGGGGGGTGAGATGTGGTCAGCGCTGCAAACCCCCCCCCCCCGGCCAGTTAATGAGGTATTTACGACTGGGAGCTGCTTCTTCTCCATCAAGTAGCTCCTCAATTGGTCCCCTCCCCAGGGGCCTCACGAGGCTGAGTGCACCCCGGTCCAGGTCTCGCAGCGGCGGAAAAATCCCCACGCCGGTACTGGGAATCGAACCCAGGTCTCCAGCTTAGCAAGCAGCAACGCTACCACCGCGCTATGTTAGTTTAGGGAGAAAATAATTTCTTAAAAATTTTCGCATTGTATTTTTGGGAGGTCTTGAATTTAAATAGCAATACCTCTTAACTTCCCTCTGCCCCACCACTGAGTAACATATAAAGGGTACATTGTTTTCAATAATACATAGGATTATCATATACAACAAAATAGAATTGAAGCTGGTAAATATTAAAATTTCCCATTCCCAGGCCACCAAGTTATTCGCTTTGTAAAGCACAGTGGGACGTATAATTCTCTCAATTGCTAATTATGAAGTTCCGTTAACTGGTTATATTGTTATCTGGAGACAATATTTAACAGAATTATTCGCTTATTTATAACATGAAGTGGTAAAACTTTGACAACAGCGGGGACACTTCAGCACTGTTACTCATGAAGATCTATGGTTTAAACACTTCGCAGAAAGAAGGAAGAAATGAAGTGGGGGAACCACAGACCAAGTGGTTAGACCACTCGCCTCTCACTAAGGCGTTCCATCCCAAGTGACCAATACCGAGATTTCACCGGAAATACGTGTTTTGCGTCCCCTGGATCAAAAGAAAAAAAATCTGACGTGTTCCATTCACATGACTTTCTCTACATCACTGTAACACATTATTATTATTATCAGAAAGCTTATGTTTGTATTTACTTCATGCTAATCGAGAAAAAATAGCAGAAATAGTCTTATTACTTGCTTCCTTGTAAGTAGAGGTGAAATAAGGGAGTATCATAGGTTAAAGTGATAGTAAAAAACTGGTTGCTATGTGACTGAAATTCCCTTGTTTGTATGGATTGGAGTTGACAAATTCCTGTATGAGAAAAGTATATTTTTTTCAAAGCTTAAACCAATAACAAGGAATATTATCAAAAACTATCAACTACACGAAAAAAAATGTATATAACATAAATTGTGTGTTTAACTTGCTCTACATTTTTTGTGGCAAGTTTTTGTCCATCTTTTACGGTTTAGCAGCTATGCGAAATTCCGTAAATAAAGTAGTAGAATAAAGTAGTCTTCAGAGGTCTTTCCAGAACATTCAAGATGTACATTTCATTTCATATGTAAATATCTTTAATATGCGATATTTTAATAAATAACGTTAGAGTTATTTTTGAGAATGTAAAGGGTAGTTGGGAGTGGGGTGGGGTTTCTCGTATCCTTGGAAGATACCAAACTTATATACTAAGTTTGCAATTCAACGGTATTTTCGTTTTTGAGCTATGCTGTCCACGAAGAGACACACACACACACACACACACACACACACACACATACATATACACACACACACATACACACACACGGATCTTTTTGTAATTTTTTTTTTATTCAAGGGGACCCAAAACATTTCTGGTGAAGTCTCGGTATTGAATTTTTGGGTGGAATGCAATACCTTCTCTATACACTATGTACATAGTAAGTGTAGAGAAAGTAAAAAAAGAGGGGACCGAACCTACAACCTCTCGACATTACCGCGGCGCCACCTACTCAGGTTATAGCATAAAAAAGCAAAAGTGTTTTTGAAATTGCTACACCATGCATATGTACCGTTATAAACAAATTCGATTCGATGTGTTCATGGTAAATCCTGACTATCTATCTACACACTACTATGAATGTACCTGCAATGCAATACACGCCGAAATTGCCTTGTTGTCTCACATCCATATTCGGTGGAGTAACAATGGTGGTTTTTTACTTCATGGCATTCTTAACCAAAAATCGAAGTCTTCTTCTTCAGCACTTTTCTTTTTTTTTACTTTCTCTAGCAGTATGTACAATGCTTACAAAATTAAATTGTGTTTTATTTATGGACGCTCTTTAACTACTGTGGTGCTCAGCGTCCCAAATTATATTGGGTGTGAAAGACCGCTTAAGTTTTCTCAGGTGCCTCTATCAGGTTGAGGTTCTTTTACGTGCCGTAAATATACAACATGGAACCAACGGCTTTACATCCCTTCCGAAGGAAGCCATGTTAAGGATTTTATGCCCAAAACAGTCCATCGTCCTCCGCCGGGTTTGAATCCGCAACCTTGGGTATATGAAGCTACATAGTAACCACTACACCACGGAGGGTGATGGCAATGTACACAGTAGATAGTGAAGGTAATGTATTCCACCAAAAATTTGATGCCGAGATTTCTCTGGAAATGCATGTTTTGAGGCCTACTGAATCCGTGTGTGTGTGTGTGTGTGTGTGTGTGTGTGTGTGTAATAACATAGCTAAAAAACGAGAAGGCCGTTAAATAGCTAACTTCGTATTTAAGCTCGGTGTCTTCCAACGATACAACACAAAGATTTTCTAGAATATCCTCCACCCAAACTATCCTTTACATGGACTTTCAAAAAGTTATATTTCTTTAAAAAATGACTAATGATTTTTATTAATATGCCATTAAGGTACTTTTATGACAAAGGAAACGTATATCTTCAATTTTCTGGGAATAGCCTATGAAGATATCTTCATTCTGGACGACTTTTGTATAACTGCCAAACCGTAAGAGAAACTCATATGAAATGAGCACATCAGATTTGATATATTCCAGTGTGTTCTCACTCAAATACAAGGTCTTTGTAATACTGTAGTAATTTATAAAATGAAATTTGAAGCACATTAGACTGAAAAAACTGGATAGATGATGATATCTCTCTCTCTCTCTCTCTCTCTCTCTCTCTCTCTCTCTCTCTATGTCACACACAGTGATGTAGAGAACGGGAATAATAATAATAATAATAATAAGCTTTGTAGCTGAAAGTGAATTTGTCCTTAAGTGTGTTAAGTCTAAGATAAGCTGGATATATAGTTTCAAAGCTAGTTTAGCTGAAAATCATTAAAAAGCAAATTCTTTGTCATCAGTCTGTAATACCCACATTTAGTCGAGATAAGATTATAAGGAGTAATTATTCTAAAAAATTGTCTGGACATACCGACTTTATGGAGCTGAAGATAAGTTTCATTGCCTGACTCTGTCCGGAGGCTCGACGCATGCGCGTGCAGTATGTTAGGTCTTCCCCTACTCCTTGCTTGGATCTTGAGAAACTTATTTGATTCAAGTCTCCGCGCGTGTTCCTTGTCAGATCAGAGATCCGGAGAGAAAATAAAATATTTACCCAAGCCTCACCTTACCAGATAACGGAACAGTTTATGCGAGATGTCTCGTGAAGTTCTCCTTCAACTTTGTGGACAAGTTTTGCAGCACATAAAGAAGAAGACAGCCCCTCTGGAGTTATAGCTGCCTTTCTCTTCCCCTTTTCTTGTCCATCGAGCGGAGAAATGCTGCATCAAATAAATTTCCTCTCTCGACGTCACCACATCGCTCAACAATTTGTAAATTCCTTCTTTTGCCTTTAACATTATTGAGTTTGCAAAAATATAATGAGCAGAGGCAAGAGTTTGCGTTTTAACAATTTTAATCGCTGGTGTTCTGTGCTGAATATTTTACCGTACATTCGAATAATTAATGAAAATTACATAGAAAACATATATATATATATATATATATATATACATTTTATACAGGGTGGACGGTGAATAAGTGTAAACAATTTAAAATTTAGTAGAGAAGGATGCGTATAAAACATTAAGTGCTCCTCATTTTGTCCGCTTATTAGTATTAAACGAAGCACAAATTCCAGGATCTTAATATTTTGAACCGCTCTGAGATATGTCTGCTGTGTTTACATACATCGCCCCAACTATAGTCGGGTAGGATAGAAGGCAGAGGAGGGTCAACCGCGTGACCTGTTACGTAAACAATCAAACAGCCATTCTTAAAGTCGTGAAACTTTTCTCATGAACATAGCTTTTTAAAATAACGGAAAAAACTTTAATACTGGATCATCACATCGTCCTCAAATGCTGGTACAAAATTTGAATTTATTCACCTACCATTCTTAACATCGCTGCCAGAATCTAGCGGAACATTTTTAAAACACGTGTTCGGCTTTGCCTACCAGTTCGTCGTTGGCCACTCTCCCTATCAAGTTCGAAATTAAACTGACTTTTTGTTTTTTAATTTATGCTGTTCATACACTCACAGACACACACACACATACATACTTTCCTAAATATTAAAATAGCTTTATTGGATTCAGTGGACGCTAAACCGTGTATTTCCAGTGTAATGTTGACATCTGTTTTTTGAGTAAAATGCAATTACTTTAGCTACCTATAGGTATACTTGTACAAAGTAGAGAAAGTAAACATTAAAAATTGAGAATTGTATTTTTCCATCCAAAAAGAGTGGAGCCCTAAAGCGACTTTTAGTTTCCGAGTTGTGCTATGCACTCAAGCACCGCGCGCGCACACACACGCACGCACACACACACCATTTTCTAATGTTTTTTATTAATAAAGGAGGCTCTAAAACATGTATTTCCAGTGAAATCTCGGTATCTAATTTTTTTAAAATAATGCAAATGCTTTCTCTACTTTAGGTATACAATGTACGAAGAAAAGTAAAAAGTAAAAATTGAATTTTTATTTTTTTAATTTCCTTCAAAAAGTGTGTCCCTTAAGACGTAGAATAACAGTCAGATTCGTTTCTTAGAGTCGCAATGCCCACTGCCTGAATTTTTCTTCTCTGCTGGTGTAAAGAACCCGTAGTAGATAGGTAGTTTACTTTATGTGAGGCAATTTGTTTCATTACCCTCCTTGATATGCGTTTCGTGTTGGCAAAGCATCGATTCTGTTGTTATAACAAAAAGGGGAGTTAACTCAGCTTGCCCTCCCTCCCTTCTTCATTATTTCCGCACGGTTGACTTTCACTTGGCTTCCCAACGTTATGAATGTTGCTTAACCTTAATGACTATTATGTAAATGTTGTGGCAAAGCTTTACACAGAGGTTTCCTAGGTAAAGGTGTCGCGCTCCAAACCTCAGTCCTACACATACGCTCAACCAGAGTTGCGGTACTGACTTATGGGATATTAGAAGTGAAATTTTGACTACAATCGATGAAACAATTTTAAATAACTTTACTTTCTCCATGAATGAATAAGTGTATTTATTCAAATAACAGTATGCATTCATTCACTTCATCAATCGCATGGGTCCAAAGACCGTACGTGCTTTTGCAACACACAAAATAGTAAGTAATGTTAAAACACCAAAAAATTAAAAAAGTAAACACGAAAATAAAAGGACAAAGGCATTCAAATACAGCAACTAAAATGTATAACACAGGATAAATCGTATTCAGATGTAGTAATGTACCCTCTAAGAGAAGTATATACACACACACACACACAAGAAATACACACACACACACACACACACACTATTAACACAAGAAATCAACCGAAAAGTATAGCATAAAAGCATATGTAGAGCATGGTAATCACTTTTGTGTGACACTTCTTATCGCCCCCCCCCCAGAATTTTGATTTTTCTAAAACTGGATTTTATTGATTTTTATTAAAA